>JACXIT010000082.1:0-220993 GCA_014737525.1 Bombus difficillimus | reverse complement strand
AAAAAAAACACGGCCAGTGACAGTAAAACAGACAGCGGCCCCAGAAACAGCATATTGCGAAGGAAATAATGGCGAAGTGATAACAGCGGGGTTTCAATTTCCAGTTGTGCCTGACTGAAGGCAGAACCGAAGTTCGCCTTGAATGGAAGGGTCGTTGGGCTCAGTTCTTCTGGTACTCTAATAACGGGACCGTCGCTGAATCGTAACTTCAGTGTCGAATGATTTTCATCATCCAGAGATTCCATCAGATCGATAAAATATCTGGCATCGACTACGCTGAATGCGGTCATATTTTTACCCGCCCGGGAGGCATAGATGATTGCTTCCTGACCGGGCACGCTGCTCGTTCCAGGGATGGCAAAAATGCGGACTCCGTCTTTTCCCGGGGCGAGCCGTGAACCATAGACCGCGAGTGCATCTTGCTTGCGAACGCCGGTAACAGAGGAACAGACAAGCGCATCACCACGTATCAGACCGGTGCTGCGGATATACGGGGTAAACGCACCGTTGGCTGTGATTTTTTCAAGGATTTTGTCACAGGGCTGGTCCGCCATGCCCGCAGTGGTTCGGGTGGCATGGCGGGCAAGCCTGGTGACGTGATCGATCTGACTCATCAGAATATCTGCCATCACGGCAGTGTCGTGCTTGAGTTGGCGAACTGCCATTCCTCCTGACAGCAGGGTAAACAGAAGTACAGGTCCGAGAATACTGACAGCCAGCATTTTATTGCGCGCTTTTTTCATATGACTCGCTTAATCATCTTAATAAATCAAATACCGTTATACGGGTTTCAGCAGGGTACGGATTTGAAGAAACGCCGTCAGTTTTACGTCTGTACTTTTATGATGAGTGGCCATTTGTTCTGAGTAATGACGACCCTGCGTCTGCCAAAAATGGTGCGTGCGGGTCTCTGGTCAGGGTTATGCGTAATGGTATTACAGCATGACATGTTTAAACGAAAGCATGCGTTCTGACCACAACACGTATCGCAGGAAGTCCGGATCTGGATACTGCAGCATATCTTAGCTTCGGATTCGCAACCCGAGAACAAGAAATACAACTAAACAGCAGGTGATGCTTTCAGCATTTGAGCCCGTCCAGTGGGAATAAACCACCCTTCGGCTCGCGTATCGCACAAACGATACCGGTTAGGTGTTAGATTTACGAAAACGTAATGATATTAAGACCAATACGTACAGTAGAGCACAGAACTGATCCGTATCCGCGTCGGGATACCCGGGGCGCGGAAGCGGGGACCGGTTGGCCTCATCATTTACGCCCGAACCTGTAAGAGCCTTATGGTCAATGCTGATACACTGGCCATTATTTTTAGTTACAACATACATTATGCCAGTCAAACTTTCGCACCTGAGACTCTCTCATGATTCTGATACCCGTAGCCCCTCTCTACCGCCTTTTTTAGACCTGTGCAAAGCGGAAACACCTGAGAAAAACCTATCCTCTGCAAAGCGCCGCCGCCCCGGCCCGAAGGGCCGGAAAGACCATGCTGTAATATTATGAATGTTGTAACTACACATTGCCGTTGCTGTCGTGAAAAGAAGGCTTAGCAGGAATGGGGGTATCTGGTTTTTACATCGGTACGACGGGGAGTCTGTTCAGGTGAATGCAAAGCAGACGGGAATCATCCTTCAAACTGAGCCAGCGGTGTGCATCCCGTAGTGTTCAGGCAGCTGCGAACAGAGCAATTCGTTTTCTACCGAAGATTGCATGTCTGCGCGCATGTTTCCGGCCAGCCCGAAGGGTACATAAAGATAGGTGTTATAGTTTTTTTCTTCCATGGACGTAAGCATCCCGACGGCTGCTGACGGAAATACTTTCATCATTATCGGGTTACATTCTAAATCCCGAACTGTCCGGCTTCCCCAGGTCCCTTTTTAGTTGTGTCAGTAACTCTGTGAGCACAGTTTCAAGAAAGTCGTTGAAACCTTCCCGTCCAAGACTGGTGTCATAGACTGCGGCGGGAATGAATCGTTTCATCTCGGCATGGAACCGGCCGTCCTGTATTATTGAAGGCATGGATGCGATTCTTTCCTGAAGGCGTTGAGCATAGTCTTCCAGGCGGTAGTCGTTAATTTTTTTCATCACCAGGGCCGTGTCCGCCGAAGCACCCTGCTGGCGCAGCCAGAGCAGGTCCCACATGTCACGATAGCGAATACGTCTGGTGGTAGCCGGAAAAGAGATCAGCTTATCGGCCATCACCTCATTGAGGGACTCCACACCAATCAGAATATCGGTATACCCGTCGGGCAGAACGGTATAGTTCCGGACAAGCTGGCGCGGTGTTCGGGTATATGCAGGAATGTTCACCACCTTAATTTTGATTCGCTGCAGGGGCAAATCCTTTCTTTTCGGGGCCGTTGTAACGGATATTTGCCATTTATCGACTCTGACTTCAGCATACTCAGGCTCGTCTCTGAGCTCATCGGGACCTTTAACTGTGACCTCCAGACCGTAGCGAGAGCCCACATAACCTTCAATGCAGGTTTTCATGGCTGTGAGGTCAGCTGAACAAAAATCCCGCCCGCCAGCAAAATCCAGATGCTCACTGAACCGGTTCGACCCATAGCAGAGACGCAGCGAGGTGCCTCCCTGGAAGGTCAGGGTTCTCAGTAATCCTGCTTCCGAGAGGCAAAAGAGAATGTCATAATGCAATAATTCTTTTTCAACAACCGGTCTGAGGTTCGACAGATTTGCCTGCCGTATAGCGTCTTCAACCAGTGTATCGAACTCTACCTTTGCTGCCATGTTCCATCTCCTTAATATCCACCAGGTGCAGGTTACGCCCCACACGACGTAGATCCCGAAGTGCCGTTTCCGGGAGGGCCATCCGAAGCGGGCCAGCGGTCTGGGTGGTGCCCCTAAGAATGTCTGAGACACTTCTGTCTGTGTGAGTCATTTCAATTACTCCCCATGGCGTCCTGAATTCACCTTTGCGACCTGTGGTAATGACCGTTAACCGGTCAACCGGAATCTGAGAAATTATCCCGTACTGAGAAAGTGCTGACTCGAGGCTGATGTAATTGTATTCTCCGCGGCGAATGAATCTACTGATGTGCTCAAGAATGTAGCTGTCTTTAGCTGACCGGTTGTTGACATAGACGCCTGGCGCAGCACGGATGAGAATGCCGGCATCGCTAAGCCTTCTGATGGAGGCTTTGATACTGCGCTCAGATTCCTCAGGGAACATATTTTTGAGATCAGACAAGCCAAATACATATCGCCCGGATAAGTTGTAACGATCAAACGTGTTAATCGCTGTGATTTTATCCATCTCGCCCCCAAGTGTACATGCAGGACATCATTTAGTGTCCTTTGTGTAGAGATAAATAAGGTTACAACGGGAACCGGGCAGTTATTGTTTACTTGATATTCGTTCTCCTGCAGAACTGAAACAATTTGGTGAATATCCTGACGCGCTATCCATCCCTCTTGATTCCCTGCGGGAGAATCTTGATAAGTTGCCTGAAGATAAAGAGATTATTATCGGGTGTCAGAGTGGCCTGCGGGGGCATGTGGCATACCGTATGCTTCAGTCTCACGGCTTTCGGACATATAATCTGAGTGGTGGCTTTATAACCTGGCAGGCGGTTGCGGAATCATGAGTCAATAAGAGATGAGGTGCCATACACATGGCACCTCATCTTCCAGATTCATTGAAAACGTATTATATGGAATCAGCGGCTCTCGCAGAGCTGGTAAACGTGCAGGGGAAACCAGATAGCCCCGGGTGGCTTCAAAATAAGTGAAGGTGGATTCCGGTTTTACAAAGCGGAGTTACATCAGGCGACTTGTTGCGGGCCAGATTCAGGGTAACCCGACCGAAGGTGTCTGCTCTGGCGATCGGAGATACCCAGGTGCTGCGCGGCCGTCTGAGTGGTCAAACGCAGGTCGACAACATCCTGAATGATTTTGAGTCGGTTAACTTCATCCAAAGCAAAAAACTCCGCTGCATGAGACGTCATCAAAATCACTCGATGCCGAATCTTATTAGCCCAGCCCGGACATGACAAATTCGCTGTCACAAACTCAGTGCGTATAACAAAGATTATGTTAAATTCTGTGATTTTCATCTATTAATCAGAAACTTAATGATGACTTAGCACCCTCTCTTCTTGTGTTCTAGGCAGTTTGAGGAACAGAGTCCGCTCCTGGGTTTGCAATGCCTAAAACCATAGTGAAGATAAGAATCTTTAGCTTCTTCAGGCAATGCGTGAATCATGGTCGCACGGACGACTATGTTTTCGGTGACCCGATAACAGCGCAATACTGCGCCGTTCAGTAAATCAGCACTAAGCCCTTTTCCTCGGAATGAAACATCGACAGCCAGTCGAGCAAGTATGATTACCGGGAGCGGATCTGGCATATTGCCCCTGAGACTTCCCGTTGCTTCCACATGGTTAACGCTGACGATGGCCAGAAAGTAAAAACCGACAGCCTGCTTCGTGTTTGTTTTACAACCAACGAACATCCGGGCGGCACCGAGGGTCTGGTTTTTTAACCCTCTCTGTTTAAGCCGGTCATCGAGTACAGTCTCCTCCGCTGACGAACTCAGCCAGCTGATGAGAGCTGGATAATGGTTCCGGGGCTGTTAAACGTCCCACTGAGGTTTACTTGACTGGAGTTTATTGATGGCCGCGTCATCCTCAACTGGTGCATCAAGCATATCGATAAACTCTGCATACTGCTCATCGTTAAAATTGAATACGCGACGATCGAGGATCACGTTCTCCGTAGCCTGACAGGTCATCTCAGGGATAAAGTGGAGGATCTCTGCAGCAGCATCGATAAGTGCTCTTTGAGACTCCTTGGCTCTGGGGTTGAGCTGAACATCTGATTGCATTAATGAGCTCCTTGTATAGCAAACGCTATACAATCACACCTAAAGGTATCTATGACCTGTCTTATGATTAAGACGGTATCCAGTCTTCTGCATCATTCTCCCCTTCCCATCTGAGATCAGAAAAGATGCTAAATCGGATCTTTCAAAACTAAGCTGATGAGACCGTACAGAAATGTTGGATACGTGTGCGGGTGGGAAACTGATACAGAGCGGAGTCAACTTGATACTTAGAATTCCTGTATGTGCGGAAGGCTTAATCTGACAGGATAAATGTTGTTTGAACAGCCCGTACGGGGGGGTTGTGCATTGATCGTGTTGTATTTTCGTTTATAGTAGTAAGACTTTGTACAATGCAGAGCATGTGGTCAGCACTAAATATTACGCTGGCTTATTCTGTTCACTAAGGGCTGAGTGCCTGTTTTCGAGGATTTACCTGCTGACCATGCGCATTACGCCACCCTGAGTTTTTCCTTCCTCCGCCGTACTGAGCGAGCCTCAGCACGCACGCAATAACATCCCGTCTGCGGATGTGCTTTATCGTATTTAAAACTTATGTCCTCCGGGGCTAACTACATCTGAAAACTGAGAAATTACTATGTTGCTGTCCTCGACGCGTAAGGACTGGCTGGGTAACGTCCGTGGTGACGTGCTGGCTGGTATTGTTGTCGCGCTCGCACTCATTCCAGAAGCGATCGCCTTTTCCATTATTGCCGGTGTTGACCCTCAGGTGGGGCTTTACTCCGCCTTCTGTATCCCGCTGGTTATGGCCTTCTTTGGTGGTCGCCCGGGGATGATATCTTCCTCAACGGGGGCAATGGCGCTCCTGATGGTGACCCTGGTGAAGGATCATGGACTGCAGTACTTACTGGCTGCCTCCGTGCTAACCGGCATATTCCAGATGATAGCTGGCTTTCTTAAGCTTGGCGGCCTCATGCGCTTCGTCTCACGCTCCGTGGTCACCGGATTCGTTAATGCACTCGCGATCCTGATTTTCATGGCGCAGTTACCTGAGCTCACCAATGTGACCTGGCATGTTTATGCCATGACAGCAGGGGGACTCGCCATTATTTACCTTTTCCCGTATCTGAATAAAAAAATCCCTTCTCCACTTGTCTGTATCGTGGTACTGACGGCTATTGCCATGTGGCTACATCTGGATGTGCGTACTGTTGGGGATATGGGGAAACTGCCTGACAGCCTCCCGGTCTTCCTGGTGCCGGACATCCCGCTGAATCTTGATACGCTCCTGATCATTCTCCCGTACTCCGCAGGGCTCGCCGTTGTAGGGCTACTGGAATCAATGATGACGGCCACGATTGTGGACGATATGACGGATACCCCCAGTGATAAAAACAGGGAATGCAAGGCACAGGGCATCGCCAATATCTGCACCTCCTTTATCGGGGGGATGGCGGGCTGTGCAATGATTGGTCAGTCCGTTATCAACGTCAAGTCCGGCGGCAGGGGCCGTCTGTCCACGCTCACTGCCGGTGTGGTCCTGCTGTGTATGGTTGTCTTCCTCAGGGACCTGGTCTCGCAAATCCCTATGGCAGCGCTGGTCGCCGTGATGATCATGGTTTCGATTGGCACCTTTTCATGGCGTTCAGTTGTGGATCTTAAAAGCCATCCTGTTTCAACCAGCGTGGTGATGCTGGCAACGGTCGTGGTAGTGGTTGCCACTCATAATCTGGCATTCGGGGTACTCACCGGTGTGCTGATCGCTTCCCTGAATTTTGCCACTAAAGTGGCGCGTTTTCTGGCCGTCTCTTCAGAACTCAGGGAAGGGACCCGCTGCTATAAGGTCACCGGGCAGGTGTTCTTTGCCTCCGCCGACCGCTTTATGGCGTATTTTGATTTTCGCGAGGCCGTAGAGAAAGTGGTCATTGATGTGACGTATGCTCATTTCTGGGATATCACCTCGGTCAGCGCACTGGATAAGGTGGTTATTAAATTCCGCAGAGAAGGAACAAACGTTGAGATCCGAGGGATGAACGAAGCAACCCGAACTATCGTTGATCGTTTTGGTGTTCACGATAAACCCGAAGAAGTCGAAAAACTGATGAGAGGTCATTAATGTCAGAAATTAATGCTACGGACAACACCGTTATTGCCTGCGTGGATGGATCGTCATCAACACGCGCGGTGTGTGGGTATGCTGCCTGGATTGCGGGGAAGCTTGACGTTCCTCTTGTCCTGCTGCATGTGATTGAAAAAAATGAACAACCGGCAGTTTCTGACCTGACGGGGGCTATCGGTATTGACAGCCGGGAGCAACTGACGCAGGAGCTTGTCAGGATAGAGGGGGAACGTAACCGCCTGCTGATGACGCAGGGATGCGCCATTCTTGCCGGATGCGCAGAACTGCTCAGTCAGACTGGTATCCAGGATGTTCAGCAGCTTCAGAAACATGGCGCACTGGATATCATCCTGGCTGACCTGAAGGGTATTCGTATGATGGTGCTCGGCCGCCGGGGAGCGCAGCACCCGGTTGGCAGCAATCTGGAGAGCGTTATCCGCCTGCAGAAGAAGCCGGTAATGATTGTACCTGAAGCTTTTTCTGTCCCCTCCAGAGTCATGTTTGCGTTTGATGGCAGTGAGGAAAGCCGGAGAAACCTGCGTCGACTGAGGCTCAGCCCTCTACTGCAGGGCATGGAGTGTCATATCGTGATGGTTAACGGGGATGCTCATACCCTCGAAGAGGCGAAGCGTAGTCTGCAGAGCGCTGGCATCAGTGCGATATCCCGGTTAGCGGAAGGACGCTCGGTCACGGAGGCGCTCTGCCAGTATGCCTCGGACAACGATATGGATCTGATTGTGATGGGGGCATATGGTCACTCTTCCCTGCGACGTTTTTTCATCGGCAGTAACACCACTGCGATGCTCGAACAGACGTGTGTTCCCCTGTTAATGCTCAGATAACTCAGTTCCCGGAGGAAACTCCGGGAACGCCTGGTGCCAGACTGGCATTCCCCCCCTGAATCTGCAATAAAAGGCGGAAATATGCAGAAAGCCCTTATGATTGATGAGATTCTTGTTCTAGCCCGGCTTGCCAGCATGGCATTTGAGAAGCCCTTAAAATATATGGATGACGCGGATGCTGAAGTCATGGCTCGTTTCAAAAAAACGATTACCCCTGAGCTTATTGAGGAGATGTGCCTCCGGATCCTTGAGTTTGAAGCGAAACGTCAGAGTGCGAACGAACAAATTGTTCAATCGTCTGAATCAAGAGTGAACAAAGGCGGCAGAAAGCCTGTCCGTATCCGGAGAGTAAAACACTATCCTTAACCGGCCCTGAAAAGTGAAGAATCAGCGTCTGTATGTTACCTGCGCAGGAGAGCGCCCGGAGGTGAAGTCATCATCTCCGGGCCAGAACTTTACACCTCTCACTGATGCCCTCTGCAGGGTAGATCAGAGCCAGCTTTCGATTATGTCTCTTGACGGTATTCCTCCGGCATGTACAACGATGTCATCAATGACGACTGCCGGTGTCGACATCACTTTGTATTTCATTATTTCAGGTAATGACTCCACTTTTTCAAGCTGAACAGCGACGCCACGCTCATCAGCGACCTGCCGGATAAGCCGGAGGGTTGTTTTGCAACCGGAACATCCTGTACCCAGGACTTTTACATGCTTCATATTATCATCCTCTTCAGGAAACCAGTGGGAATACCACGTTAAAAATCCAGCCAACCAGTGTGAACGCGGTCAGCAACATCAACAGCAGAATACAAAGTAATTGCCACTTCATTACTTGTTTGAGCAGAACGAACTCAGGGAAGCTGACAGCCACAGTGCTCATGCAAAAAGCCAGTGCCGTACCCACTGGCAGGCCGTTAGTTATCAGGCTTTCCATCACGGGGATGACACCGGTCGCATTGGAATAGAGTGGAATGCCAACCAGTACGGCTACCGGAACGGTCCACCACTGACCGGCACCAAGATGCGACGCGATCCATCCGTCCGGCACAAATCCATGGAGCGCCGCGCCAAGCCCGACACCGAGAATGACCCAGAACCAGACTCGTTTAAAAATGATGAGCGTTTCATCTTTAGCAAAGGCATGTCGCCTTGAGAGAGACATGTGCTGTGTCCCGGTGGGGGGCCGGATCCCATCAGTCTGATGTTGCTGCCCGGCCCTGAGGGCGTCAGCAGCAAAGTCGGCTAACCATCGTTCGCCCTTAATATGATCAAGAAAAGCCCCGCCAGCTATACCAACAGCCATTCCGACAACAATATAAACAACTGTGAACTTCCATCCAAGCAGGCTGACCAGAAGCAGGACGGCGACTTCATTGATCAGCGGGGAAGTGATAAGAAAGGCCATGGTAATCCCGAGCGGTATACCCGCTGATGTAAATCCCAGAAACACGGGGATACTCGAGCAGGAGCAGAACGGCGTAATGGCGCCAAAGCAGGAGCCCAGAAAATATCCTGTCCCCCGGTGCTTACCGGCGAGATAATCTCTGACCCTACCGACATCCAGCGAGGCCCGTAATATAGCCACGAAGTAGATTAAGACCAGCAACAGAACGAAAATCTTGCTCACGTCTTCGACAAAAAAATGGAGAGCATCCCCCAGTTTGGTTGAAGGACTGAGACTAAGCCTTTCATAGACCAACCAGGTGGCAAAATCAGTGAAAATCTGGAACATAACGGACAGGCCTCACGATGATTGTTTCCACGGAAGACGCTGTTTGACAGAAAAGGATGCTGGTTTTTACGATTTGCCGGGAAAGATTCACCTGAGTAGTTGCTTGCCACATTCTCTGTTCTGATAAAGTCATCACCACCTCTGCAATCAAGGGATGAAATGCAGCAGAAACAGGTTCCCTGTATGTCCTGAGGTCTTCACCGGGGAGTAAAACAACATACCCGACCGAACTCGTCCAGCCTGACCTGGCATTCACTGGAGAGTTTCTGATGCAATCTTGCTCTCGCCCGTAATAATCGCGATTTGGTTGCAGCAAGCGTGAGACCCTTTCGGTCAGCAAAATCAGCCTGTTTCATCCCTTCCAGATCGCAGAGTGTAAGGATAGTCCGATCCGCTTCTGTCATTTTATTGAGTATCCGGGGCAGACATTCTGCGAGTGAGTCGACTGTTTCTTTGACATTATTCGGTATACATATACCTTCATGGAGCGGCTGATATGCGCGACGTCGGCGGTTTTTATCAATGACGAGATGGCGGGCAACTTCAAACAGCCAGGCTCTGGTATTCACGATGGCACAGAATTTCCGCTGTTGCCGTACTGCCCTGAGGAAGATCTCCTGTATCAGATCATCGGTATCAGCCTGATTACCCGTTTGTCTGAGTAACCAGCAATAAAGTTCGTGTTCGTGCAGCTTCCATGCCTTCATCAGGCAAGGCAGTGAGTCTGTCTGTTGCACCATCAAAGCGTTCTCCTGATATCTCCGTAATTGCTGTCGGGTCGCCAACGGGCCTCACGGCAGAGTGAGGTGAATCCCGGGGCCCTGACGATGTGACAGGCTGACAGCATTCGGCCAGAACTTTCATTTTCGCCGCTTCTGTCCTGTTGCAGGGCGTGTGGCCTTCCGCCCTGTCTCTTCCGGCAGAGGATCATGCACAATACCATCCATTTCCGCGCATACGATCCTGGATAACGCGTCAAAAACACGTTCCGGGATCAGCCTGAATAACCAGCCTGTGACGTTTTCGATACGCATGGTGACCTCCACTGCTCTGTCTTATGATTATAGTCCTTCATATTCATAAAATCGAATATGTGGTTGACATCAATCCCGTGAAGTCTAAGATGAAACCGAACGACACCACGGAGTATTTATGCCCCCCATTACCGCGCTTCAGCTTTTCAAGAATCTCTCGGATGAAACTCGCCTGAAAATTGTTCTGTTACTCAGGGCATCAGGAGAACTCTGTGTTTGTGAGCTCTGCGGAACGCTTGAGGAATCTCAGCCCAAAATATCACGCCATCTCTCCATGCTGCGGGAAAGTGGACTGCTTATTGACCGCCGGGAGGGGAAATGGATCCACTACCGGCTTTCTGCGCATATGCCCGCCTGGGCGGCAGCCGTCATTGAGCAGGCTTATTTAAGCCAGAAGGAGGAAATTTCGCTTCTGGCCGGGCGGATAGCCCGCAACAGCGCGACAACCGGTGGCAGAGCGGTTTGTCTTTAACACATTCTAACAATTTATCCATACATATATGTTTTTACGAATTTATATGGTGATGTTATGAACATTCTTTTTCTGTGTACCAGTAATTCCTGCCGATCCATCCTGGCCGAAGCGACATTTAACGCGCTTTCACCTGCAGCACATCATGCCTACAGCGCTGGCAGCCAGCCAAAAGGAGAAATCCATCCCCGCTCTCTTGCCCTGCTCAGGAAGAAAGGGATACCTGCGGAGGGGTATTACAGCAAATCGTGGGACAACCTCCCAGTGACCCCGGATGTGGTGATCACGGTGTGCGGGAATGCGGCGGGTGAAGCATGTCCTGCGTATCTGGCTCCGGCGGTCAGGGCACACTGGGGAGTCGAGGACCCCGATAAGGCGACCGGAAGTGAAGAGGAGATAGATGCTGCGTTCGAACAGGCCTGGCATATTCTTCGTCGCCGGATTGAAGCCTTTCTTTTGCTTGCGCCATCTGTCCTGTCCGGTCCTGAAGAGCGTCTTCAGGCTGAGCTGAACCGGATCGGTGAAACCATTTTTTAACTGAAACCTGAAGGAATAGAGAATGAAAACACTGTCAGTGTACGACCCGGCACTTTGCTGCAGTTCTGGCGTGTGCGGGACGGAAGTGGACCAGGCTTTAGTGTCATTTTCCGCAGACGTCACGTGGCTGAAACAGCAGGGTGTGCCGGTGGAACGCTTTAACCTGTCGCAGCAGCCTCTGGCATTTGCCGAGAATCCGTCAGTCAAAGCCTTTCTTGAGCGCTCCGGAGCTGAAAGCCTGCCGTTAATTCTGCTGGATGGTGAATTTGCCTTGTCCGGTCGCTACCCGACACGGCAGGATCTGGCTCGCTGGTTTGAGATTAATCAGGATAAAACAGGCATGGCACCGGCGAAAAGCTGCTGTGGTGGCAAAACCTCATGTTGCTGAACCAACCGGACAGGAGATTATGATGAATTATCTCAACGCTATCCCGAAATTTCTCTTTTTTACAGGGAAAGGGGGGGTCGGGAAAACCTCGCTTTCATGTGCAACGGCTATTCATCTTGCTGATGACGGCAAACGCATTCTGCTGGTCAGCACCGACCCCGCGTCCAATGTAGGCCAGGTTTTCGGGCAGCAGATTGGTAATACCCTGACGTCCATCACGGCTGTCCCCGGACTCACCGCGCTGGAAATCGATCCGCAGGCGGCAGCGCAACAGTATCGTGCCCGTATTGTTGATCCGGTTAAGGGAGTATTGCCTGACGAGGTGGTCCGCAGCATTGAAGAACAGTTATCCGGTGCCTGCACAACAGAAATTGCCGCCTTTGATGAGTTTACCGGCCTGCTGACCGATGACGCGTTACTGAATGATTTTGACCATGTGATTTTTGATACTGCCCCTACAGGACACACCATTCGCCTGCTACAGCTGCCGGGTGCCTGGAGCAGTTTTATCGAGACAAATCCTGACGGTGCGTCCTGCCTTGGTCCGCTGGCCGGGCTGGAAAAACAACGGGAGCGCTACGCGCATGCCCTGTCGGTACTGGCAGACGGGGAAAAGACGCGGTTAATCCTGGTGGCCCGCGCGCAACAGTCAACGCTGGCTGAGGTTGCCCGCACGCATGATGAACTGTTGCATGTCGGTCTGAAGCACCAGTACCTGGTCATAAACGGGATCATGCCTGCCGGAGAAGCCTCGCAGGACAGTCTTGCCAGCGCACTGTATCAGCGTGAAAAACGTATTCTTTCCCGCATGCCGCAGGTGCTTAACGCGCTTCCGACGGACAGGTTAAGCCTTCAGCAGGAAAATCTGGTTGGCGTGACGGCGCTTCGCCGCCTGCTGACTGGAGAAAATAAGCCATGCTCACTGCCCGCAGTGAAACCCGTGTCAGAGCCTCTCTCCACACCGTCCCTGGAAATGCTGATTGAGGATATTGCCCGAGACGGACATGGTCTGGTGATGTTGATGGGAAAGGGTGGCGTGGGTAAAACAACGCTAGCCGCCGCGGTGGCCGTAGCCCTTGCAGACAAAGGATTTGATGTCCATCTCACCACATCGGATCCCGCTGCGCACCTTGAAAGCACGCTTAACGGACAATTGTCTCATCTCCAGGTCAGCCGTATCGATCCGCATACCGAGACAGCACGCTACAGGGAACACGTTCTTGCTACCAAAGGAAAGGATCTGGACCCACAGGGACGGGCGCTGCTGGAAGAAGATTTACGCTCTCCCTGCACGGAGGAAATCGCCGTATTCCAGGCATTTTCCCGGGTGATCCGGGAAGCAGGGAAGCGTTTTGTGGTAATGGATACCGCCCCGACCGGCCACACACTGTTACTGCTGGATGCCACGGGAGCCTACCATCGGGAAGTGGTCAAACGAATGGGCGAAAAAGGGCATTATCTGACGCCAATGATGCAGTTGCAGGATCCTGAGCGAACAAAAATATTGCTCGTAACCCTGCCTGAAACCACCCCTGTTCTGGAGGCTGCCGGCTTACAGGAGGATTTACGCAGGGCCGGTATTGAACCCTGGGCATGGCTCATCAATAACAGCCTGGTTGCGACAGCAACAACATCTCCCCTGTTACTCACGAGAGCTGCACACGAAGCTACTCAGATCGATAAGGTCAGGACGGAGCTGGCATCACGCATGGCGCTGATCCCTCTCCAGCAGGAAGAGCCGACTGGTACTGAACAGCTCAAACGTCTTACCCGTCAGGCAGGAAAATAATAAATACGGGCAGGAAGGGTCCTGCCCGACAGGAGGCTATATGTGGCTGGCAGCAGCTATTTTTATTCTGACCATTGTACTGGTCATCTGGCAACCCCGGGGACTGGGAATAGGCTGGAGCGCGACGCTCGGGGCCTTACTTGCACTGATTACTGGTGTGGTTCACCCTGGTGATATTCCGACAGTCTGGCATATCGTCTGGAATGCGACGGCAGCGTTCATTGCGGTCATTATTATCAGTCTGTTACTCGACGAATCAGGGTTCTTTGAATGGGCAGCCCTGCACGTCGCACGCTGGGGGAATGGTCGCGGACGATGGTTGTTTACCTGGATTATTTTACTGGGTGCTGCGGTCGCGGCGCTGTTTGCCAACGACGGTGCGGCGCTCATCCTGACGCCTATCGTTATCGCCATGTTGCTCGCACTGGGGTTCAGTAAAGGCACCACGCTGGCGTTCGTCATGGCGGCAGGATTTATCGCGGACTCCGCCAGCCTGCCGCTCATTGTTTCGAACCTGGTGAACATTGTCTCTGCGGATTTCTTTAAGCTCGGGTTTAATGAATATGCATCTGTTATGGTGCCGGTTGATATCGCAGCCATTATTGCCACCCTGGTGATGCTGCATCTGTATTTCCGGAAAGATATTCCCGCAACCTATGAAATTTCGCGCCTCAAAGCGCCGGAAGAGGCTATCCGCGATCGGAGTACCTTCCGGACAGGCTGGGGGGTTCTGGCTCTTTTGCTGCTCGGATTCTTTGGCCTGGAACCCCTGGGGATCCCCGTCAGTGCGGTTGCCGCCGTCGGTGCTCTCGTCCTGTTTCTGGTCGCCAAAAAAGGACATGCGATTAATACCGGAAAGGTGCTTCGCGGAGCCCCCTGGCAGATTGTGATTTTTTCTCTGGGTATGTATCTGGTGATCTACGGGCTGCGTAATGCCGGACTGACTGACTACCTGTCAGCTGTGCTTAATCAGTTTGCCAGCCAGGGGTTGTGGGTGGCCACGCTGGGCACGGGCTTCCTGACCGCCTTCCTCTCCTCGATCATGAATAACATGCCAACCGTCCTGGTGGGTGCCCTGTCTATTGATGGCAGTACCGCGACCGGGGTGATTAAAGAGGCAATGATTTACGCCAATGTTATTGGCAGCGACCTGGGGCCCAAAATCACCCCGATAGGTAGTCTGGCCACCTTGCTGTGGTTACATGTGCTGGCGCAGAAAGATATCCGAATCTCCTGGGGATATTACTTCCGGGTCGGCATTGTAATGACCCTGCCCGTGCTGTTTGTGACGCTGGTTGCCCTGGTATTACGTTTATCCGTTTCGTTGTGATTAACCTGGCTTCGGTCGTCACGGACCTGTGCCTGTCAAACCTGAAGAGAGTGATTTATGAGCGCAATTACGATTTATCATAACCCGGCCTGCGGTACGTCCCGTAATACCCTCGAGTTGATCCGCAACAGTGGTGCGGAACCCACGGTCATTTTATACCTGGAGACGCCGCCAGCGCGTGCTGAGCTGGTCAGGCTCATCGCTGATATGGGGATCAGCGTGCGTGCCCTGCTGCGAAAAAATGTGGAGCCTTATGAGCAACTGGGCCTGGCAGAGGACAAATGGAGTGACGATGAGCTGATTGATTTTATGCTACAGCATCCCATCCTGATCAATCGTCCTGTTGTGGTCACCCCTCTGGGTACCCGGCTGTGCCGTCCGTCTGAGGTGGTGCTCGATATTCTGCCGGACGCACAAAAGGGAGCGTTCAGCAAAGAGGACGGCGAACAGGTGATTGATGCCCAGGGACAGCGTGTCGTGAAGTAATCCCAGCGGTCGGGCAGTCAGCACCTGAGCGGCCCGATCATACCTTTCCTGCCTGACAGGAGGTAAGCCGCGATGATGAGTAAAACATACAATGTCCTGTTCCTGTGTTCCGGGAATTCGGCACGAAGCCTGTTTGCTGAAGCGCTGATGAACCAGCTCGGCGGGGGAAAATTCCGGGCATTCAGCGCCGGCACTCAACCGGCCAGTTCACCTCACCCGCTGACGCTCAGGGTGCTTAACGATCAGGGATTCAGTACTGAATTCCTGAAAAGCAAACACCTGCAAAACTTTCAACATCCGGATGCACCGCAAATGGATTTCATTTTTACGCTCTGTGACCAGATGGCGGGAGAAGGATGTCCGGTGTTCCCAGGCGGCCCCATAACGGCTCACTGGGGGTTCCGGGATCCGGCTTCCGCAGAGGGTACCGATAAGGAGAAGTACCACGCCTTTGTGGAGGTTGAAAAACAGATAGCCACGCGCATCCGGCTGTTTCTGAGCCTTCCCCTGGATAAAATCGACAGGCTTTCATTACAGCATCAGCTGCAGGCAATGGGACATGCCGGATCTGACGAACATTAATCCGGTACCGCCCGGCCCCCTTTCTTACAAACCCTGACTGCGCCCTGAAAACGTTATCCCGGCTGATACAGACAGCACGGATAAGGTAACGGCGGAACGTTAAAGATTAATAAACCATTAGCATGGAGACTGTATTGATGTTTCACCCGTTTGATATTCTCACCCTGGACAATGGTGCCAGGCTGATATTTACCCCATGCCCGGGAACCAGAGGGGTGTCCCTTGCTGATTCATTAAAATCCTTAAAAGAAGCCGGTGCGCAGGCTGTTATCACCATGATGACGCTGGCTGAACTCAGTGAAAAAGAGGCTGATGCCCTCCCTTCACTGTGCGCTGACCTGTATATAGACTGGTTTCACCTCCCCGTAGAAGACAGCTGTGCACCTGAAGCCCCATTTGAACAGGCATTTGCCCGGGAAAAAACGAATCTGCTGGCGATCGTCAGGTCTGGCGGAACGATGGTTATCCATTGTCATGGTGGTTCTGGCCGGACAGGGATGATGGCCGCTATCCTGATGCTCGAGTCAGGGTATCTGCCTGCTCAGGTGAAAAAACAGGTACAGCAAATCAGGCCAAAATCACTGACTTCGCCGGTGCAGGTCAGTTATCTTAACAGGCGATACGGCTACCAGTAACAACGGTGTAATGGTCAAACTGTCTTGCCAGTCGAAACGTATCCGTCAGGGGCAAACCTGTCCCCTGATGGACCGGTCGTGTGCTATGTGTCTTTCAAATGCCCGGCAAGCCGGGCACTGCACTTTGTTCCGGCGTCAAGATCCCAGGCGGTATACAAGTGCCCTCTCTTTTTTTTCTGTTTAATATTTTCATGATTCCGGAAATATAGTTTACAGTCATGGTTGTTTGTATTACCCTTCCTAAATATTCGATATATCCGGAAATACAGGATGGTCGTATGTCTGCAGAACTGCAGGATGTCGCCGGCATGTGCGCCCTTTTCAGGTTCAGGCTGCTGGCAGCATTCGTGCTGGTCATTATTTCGATGGCGATAATGGCAGGCAACACAGCTTATCTCTTTTCCTGAACAGCCTGTAAATATGCCCCCTGGACATTACTGCTGTCAGACTCGCAGGTTTGCTATTTTTAAAAATTCCATTATTCTGGAAATACAGATTTTAGGAGGTGTTATGGATATTGTTAAGGCGGCAGATGCGCTGAAGGAGCTGGGTCATCCGACCCGGCTCGGCATCTTCAAGGAACTGGTTAAATTTGGATATACAGGCTTGCCTGTCGGGGAGTTACAAAAGCGTCTCGATATCCCGGCGTCGACGCTAAGCCATCACCTGTCTGCCCTGTTGTCTGTGGGGCTTATACGCCAGGAAAGGCAGGGGCGCACCCTGTACTGCCAGCCACAGTATGAGCAACTGAGCCAGATCGTGGGATTTTTGCTGGATGAGTGTTGCATGGGCAACGCAGCCAGTGTTTCAACAGTTACATCAACCCGTGAGTAAAGCCTGCAATGAACAAATTGAATGACAGCCTGCCAAATATTATCCATGACATTTTCAGCGTGCCGGACTTCACTGATTACCCTGTATCTGAGATACCAGGGCATGCCCCGCGTATTTTGATGCTATATGGATCTGTACGTGAACGTTCTTACAGCCGTATGGCTACGGAGGAAGGTGCCCGCCTGCTCACCGCCATGGGGGCTGAAGTCCGTATTTTTAATCCGTCAGGGCTTCCCCTGCCAGATGATGCTCCGGATACCCACCCGAAAGTTGCCGAGCTCCGTGAACTGGTGCGATGGGCAGAAGGCATGGTGTGGTGTTCCCCTGAACGTCATGGGGCAATGACCGGGATTATGAAAGCACAGATAGACTGGATCCCACTGAGCGAAGGTGCTGTTCGCCCTTCTCAGGGTAAAACGCTGGCGGTGATGCAGGTCAGCGGTGGCTCCCAGTCCTTTAATGCGGTAAACCAGATGCGTATTCTTGGCCGCTGGATGCGGATGATCACCATCCCGAATCAGTCATCAGTCGCCAAAGCCTGGCAGGAATTTGATGAAGAAGGCAGGATGAAGCCCTCAGCCTATTACGACAGAATCGTGGATGTGATGGAAGAGCTGATGAAGTTTACGTTGCTTACCCGGGGAAGAACGGCCAGCCTGGTTGACCGCTACAGTGAACGTAAGGAAAGTGCAGAGGCACTTTCTGCGAGAGTTAATCAGCGCAGTATTTAGTATGTCAGGGTACCTGCGGTGTCAGCGTCAGGAGCCCACAGAGGAGGGTTTCCGTAAACCCACCTCTGTCTGAGTAGCTGAATGTCTGCCCAGGTAAATGTCGCGGACTGTGATTATCTTTAGCTGGATTACCGGCATTGCCTTCAACGCCCTTCACCGGCACAGCTGTTCTCAGGGTACACCATTAATTATGTGCTTGATTATGCCAGGAGGGTAGTTTTGCCTGGTACCTGAGAATCATATAAGACACGTTATCAGATAAAAACCCGCTGCGGTCATCAGCAGCGATCCCATCACGTGCACCAGTACGGAGGTGAAAGCCCACGTGTAATTTCCTGCCTGCAGTAAGGTGAAAACCTCGACAGAAAATGTTGAAAAGGTAGTCAGCCCCCCACACAGACCGGTGACGATCAGCAGTTTCCAGGCCGGATCTACGTGAGGATGACGAATGAAATATGCCATTGCGCCACCAATAATAAATGCTCCCAGCAAATTCACTACCAGGGTTCCGGGTGGAAGAGACGGGAAAAAACTGTTGAGTTTCATCCCAAAAAACCAGCGGATAATACATCCCGCGGACCCACCAATCATAATTGCTGCCAGCTGACTCAATGCTGCGTTCCCCACCTAAGGAAAATTAAGGCGTATACCGGGCTCATCCGGTATACGCTGTTCTGATGCCCGTGATATGCCCGTCAGAGATGACGAACAAAGGCGCTTATACCTGCATACCGGGCTTCGTTGCCCAGTTCCTGCTCGATGCGCATAAGCTGATTGTATTTTTCAATTCGTTCTCCGCGGCAGGGTGCGCCGGTTTTAAGGTGTCCCGCACGCAGCGCCACCGTCATATCGGCGATAAACGTGTCCATGGTTTCACCGCTGCGGTGCGAAATAAAAGCCCCCCATCCGTTTTCATGACACAGTGAAACTGCGTCAAATGTCTCGCTGAGCGTGCCTATCTGATTCAGTTTTATGAGGGCTGCGCTGGCAAGGTTTTCCTCAATGCCACGGCGGATATACTTCACATTGGTCACGAACAGGTCGTCGCCGACCAGTTCAGCACGCCCGCCCAGTTTGTCATGCAGATATTTCCAGCCAGTCCAGTCATCCTCTGCGAGTCCGTCTTCAAGCAGAATTACGGGGAACTGATTCATCAGTTCCCCGTAATAATCCGTCATCTCTTCAGCACTCAGGGCGCTGTTTTCGGTGCGAAGATGATATTTCCCGTCACGATAAAATTCGCTGGAAGCCGGGTCCATACAGATACTGATGTCTTCCCCCGGACGATAACCGGCTTTTTCAATGGCCTGAACGATGAATTCCAGAGGCTCTCTGTTTGAGGAGACGGCCGGGGCAAATCCGCCTTCATCACCCACCGCAGCGGAGAGATCCCTCGACACAAGGATCTGACGCAGGGCCTGATAGACTTCGCTGCCCTGACGAACAGCCTCAGTGAGCGTTGATGCACCGTGCGGTGCTATCATGAACTCCTGAAAGTCAGCGCCCTGACCCCGGGCATGAACGCCACCGTTAATAATATTCATGCACGGAACGGGCAGAAGACCGGCATTAAGCCCCCCAAGATAGCGATACAGTGGTTGACGGGTGAGCTGTGCAGCCAGTCTGGCTACTGCCAGCGATACACCCAGAATGGCATTGGCACCGAGCCGGCTTTTGTTCTCCGTGCCGTCAAGCTCCCGCATAATATTATCCAGCCGCCGCTGCTCCCGCACATCGGTTCCCCTGATGGCATCACAGATTTCTGTATTGACGGCCTTAACAGCATCAAGCACCCCTTTGCCACCAAAACGCTCCGGGTCACCATCGCGGCGCTCAGTTGCCTCCCGCGAACCGGTACTGGCCCCGGAGGGCACTGATGCACGAGCCATCAGCCCGTCAGAAGTCCAGGCATCCACCTCTACAGTGGGGTTACCGCGGGAATCAAGTATTTCGCGAGCGGTGACTTTTTCCAGTATAAAATTCATGACAATCTCCTGTAACTCAGTTGTAAATGTGTTTAATCAGAACATCCACGTTCAGGTGGTTAACGTAGTCAGCCGAACGTGAGGTCAGCGCGCCCATAAACCGGTTACGGTGTCCTGCAATCACAAGATCGACACCGGTGTCGGTGATGCATTTCTGTATATCCTCGAAACGCCGCATGGTGACCAGCTCACGGGCGTCAACGTGCTCATCCACCGAGGATGTCAGCTCACTAAGCAGCGCCTTCGCCTGGACAACATCCCTGGAGACGGCATCGTCCATCAGGCTGTCCGAGACATAGTTCATCTCCCGGTAGTCGTTACAGATGTGGGCAAGCGTGATTTTCATCTCAAGCAGAGGGGACAGAGTCGCCGCCAGTGCGAGAAGGGGAACGCCATCCTCTTTCCCCTGAACCAGAACAAGTGCGTGAGTATAGATTTTCATGGCTGTCTCCGGCGTTGCCTGAGGAAATGCTCGAGCCAGGGCAGAAGCTGTTTCTTGCGGCTGACCATGCCCGGTAAGGAGCATGAAGTGGCATTACTGCTCTCCGGTCCGGCGAAATAGAGTGTTGAAAAACATTTATTGATATCGGTTACCATCAGCACGATCAGCCCGGCGCCAGTATTTACCGCCATCTGCGCCATCATATTACGCAGTTCATCCAGCAAAGGAGCGACCTGATCAGTTGAGCTCAACTCCAGTTGGGCAATACGCACATCTGTGTCCGCAAGCGAAAAGGTCTTAAGATCTTTATTCAGAAGCTGCCTGGCCGTCTGTCCGGTGATATCAGTTTTAGCGGCCAGAAGGCCGTGAACAAAAGCTTTGCGTTTTATTCCCGACAGCACGAAGAGTTCAGTGGCGGTGCGAATATCGTCTTCCGTCGTGGTAGGTGAGCGCAGGTTTACCGTGTCGCTGAGCAGCGCACCAAGAAGCAGGATGCCGTGAGTCGGGGGCATGGTGCGGCGCATTTCTGCATCCATCAGCGACCAGAGTACCGTCGCACTGCTGCCTGCCGGTTTTATCCAGACCTCCGGCGGCAGTAACGTGACCAGTCCCCCCAGCCGGTGATGATCGATAATCCCGATGACATTACTCTCAGGAAGGTCAGCAGGCCCCTGTGCCGGTTCGGTAAAATCGACCAGCCATACCCGTTCCCCTTTCAGGGGGAAATCGAGAAGGGGTGGAAGTGTGAGATCGGCTGTTTCAAAAATATAGCGGGTTTCCGGGTTCGCTTCACCGGTCCTCCACGCACGGGAAGGACGGCCCTGGCGGGAAAGCCAGCCTGCTGTGACAGTGGCGGTACAGATGGCATCACTGTCCGGATTAAGGTGACCAAAAACATTTATCAACGATGTATCCCCGTTAAGGGAAGTATACAGGCCGGAAGAGTTTACGGACGGCCTGACATACCTCCTGAAATTCAAGAGTCATATCAGGCGTCATCAGCCCCGGACGGGGCGGTTGGGAAAGGTGGAACGCCATCACCTTGACACTAGTATAAGTCAGAAAAAAGAACCTGTCAGTCAGCATTTTCCTTTTACAAGGAACCGCAGGCGAAACGTAAATACCCCCCAATTGTCGCTCTGATTGACGCGGCCTCCACGCAGAAGGAACATATCACTTTTATCTGCGTGAGCCTACTGATGCACGTCGCGGGCGTTATGACAGCAAATACTGACCTTCGCCGCAGTAGGTCCTGGATGGGGTGGTGCACAAATCTCCCATGAGATCGTTCTGGAACCAGAGCGATGAAGCCGTCGTGCAAGAATCGGACTGCTGTGCCGGCGGTTTATCCACCTCGGTGATGCCAGCGAAGGATGATCGGCACATATGTAATATCAAGATGCAATTTAAAGAGTGTATTGCGGGTGATTATACTAAGAGTTTCATTTCGTCATTGCGTATTCTATGCCTTTCTACGCCTGTACCTCCTGCGCTTCTCATGTTCACTGCCATTTTGTCGTTAATGAAATACAGAGGGAATATCATCTTTTCCCGTCATGGTGCAACAGACGCTCACCTGAATGACTCATAAGCCCTTTTCACGAATGACTTTTAGCAAGAACTACAGAGCCGCATTTCTGTAAGTTAATGGGGGCGGCGCGCCAACCCTGAAAGATGAATAGCCCAGGTATTCCTGAGCGATGAAATCTGCAGTTCAGGTGTTGATAATCCCCTTTCTGTGAACGACGACAATAAAATAAAAATCAGATATATCTCACTGCCCCACGGATAACGGGAAGATACCTCTTACTGGCTAGCTTATTAAGCTCGCAATTATTATTCATAATACCTGCGGGAGCTTTGATGTATATTAATTATTACCCTACGCTTACAGCATGAAACGCAAAATTATAGAGGAAGAAGGAAATGCAAGTGATAGTCGTTTGCAAAGAAGAAAAATCTTTTATCCATACGATGCCGGAGTATGAAAGCATACTTCAGATTCAGGATAGTAAGGCAAATGTACGGGTACTGGACGTGAACATACATTTCCTTGAAAAGGAAGACAAAACCGTGTCAACAATTATCACTGCGTCAGAGAATATGATTGCTGATGGAGAGCTGAAGAAGCTTGTAACACAATTAGGCTACCCCACATAATGTAATGTTTTGTACAGATATGTAAGTTCTCATGATATGAGTATATAATTTAAGAATTATTTATTATGATAACGAATTGAGTTGATTAAACCGTTTTTTACTCTCTGTGTTGCATACGGAAGGATCCATGCGCCATTTTTTAAAGGTTGTATGAATGTATCCAGTTTCTGCCTGCCTTACAGATATCCATTATCTTAATCTTTCATATCTTCTGCTGCTTCAGCGTCTTTCCTGCACTCAGGAGGCCTCTTTACTTGCAGGAGTTAATTTCGAACTTCTGGCGGCTATAAAAGATCTGCCTCTGCCAAAATTGGTGTCACTCGCTGAAACTAACCAGTTGATTATTACAATCAGGCAGGAGATATTATTGCCCTGAAAAATAACTTCTCCCTGTATCGTTACGGGAATGCCGACTGCTTTATTCAGTCCGCTTCCGTGAGTATTTTCTTACAGAGTAAATTATTAATTATTTCGTCATGAAACCGAATATAATGCTATGTGTCAGAGAGTTTGATTTATGAGAGTGTAAAGAATTTATCTCCTGAAACAGTATCTCACTGTACTCTGTCACAGCATTTGGTACATTCCTACTGCAGAGTAAAGAAATGATAAGAAATGCCGATATCATATGACGATATGCCAGCTAACCGTAAAGCGAAGCTGGCGGGAAACGATAAACTAGTTTCCGGGATAAAGGTTGCAGGGGGAGCTGGATGGTTAGACGTAAGATACAAGCGTGGATTAGACCAGGAAAACGCAAACATAACCTGTTAGTTCTCAGCTTGTCATTATTTTTATCTGGTTTGTTCTTTTTTCTGGCATCTGAGAGCGTGGCTTACCTGATTTTCCGGGATAAAGTAAAAGACTATACTTCTGATGTGCTTGTTCGTGCAGAATCTCTCCTGACTCAGACTGAGTCTGTGCGGGTTGCAGCAAAGGTGGTTTCAGAAACAGGCGGCTGGCCCTGCTCCCGTGAAAACCTTCGTCATCTGCGGGTCGTTGTCTGGCCCTACTCGCTGATTAAAGATGCAGGCTACACCACAAAAAATGGATTAACCTGTAGTGCCCTGTGGGGAAACCTGCGTACACCATTTTCCCTGGATCGCTTTGATAAAAAATGGTCTTCCCCGCAAGGGCTGTGGCTCTTTGGTGTTAAACTTCAGCATAACATAACCGTCGATGCCCTTATTTCTGAAGACGTGATGGTTATTGTCTCCCCCTTTGTTTTCAGACGATTTGAAACTGATGTGCACACAGAAAATTTCAGCGCAGTTATCGGTAATGGAAAGCATGACAGGCACTACTTCAAAATTGGACGTGATGCTGTATTTCTGGATCAGCATGACAGCGTCCCGCTGAAGTTCAGAGTGTTCAGAGAATGCAGCTCGAAGCACGATCTCTGTGTAGCCGGGGGCGGGTACTTCACGGGAGTGCTATCAGGGCACAGGAGTATACTGATATTAATGGTAGCTGTGTCATTAATGTCCGGTTTGATGATTTATATTATCATTATAAACCGTTCAGAGCTTAATAGTTCCCTCTCCGTTAGATTTCTAAAAGCATTAAGAAGTGAGGGATTATCGCTGGTATACCAGCCTATTTACAGACTAAATAGCGGAAATATCTGTGGTTTTGAGGCTTTGCTCAGATGGAAGGATGAAAGACTCGGGGATATTGGCCCTGATGTGTTTATCCCACTTTCTGAAAGACAAGGGGTGCAGGAAGAAGTGACATTATACGTTATTCGCCATGCTATCCGGGAATTCATTCATACTGCCATACAGAACAGAATATTTCTGAGTGTGAACGTTAACGCAAGCGATCTTGATTCCAGAAAGTTCAGGGACACACTTATCGCACTGATTTCAGAATATAACATTCCATCCGAAACCGTCCTTCTTGAAATTACTGAGCGTCAGGGGGGAGACTTTGAAGATATGAAAATTCACATTAAAAACTATAAAGAACATGGTGTGCGATTTGCTATAGATGATTTTGGCACAGGATATTCCAGCCTGAATCTGATTACAGTACTCGATGTTGATGAAATAAAAATAGACAAATCACTGACTGACGCTATTGGTACAGAATCCTTGAGTTATAATCTTCTTCCAGGACTGCATGAGATGTTCCGTAATATTTCAGAAAAAATTGTGTTCGAAGGTGTGGAAACGCAGGAACAGGTGAATTACCTGAAGACATTCTGGCCTCAGAGCAGTGCTCAGGGATGGTATTACTCACGGGCACTGATACTGGATGAAGCGGCTGAACTTATCAGCCGACAAAATACAAAAATAAACTGATCCGGACTTAGTGTCTGCTGCCAGGAAAGGTTCATGGCAGCAGGAAAATCAGGGGAGATAAAACTCCCTGAGATGTCTTATCTGTCTCCCTCGCTCATCAAAATTTTCCTTCCTGAGCCATGCGGTCAGGGCATCATTGACCGCGGGCCAGTCACTGGTGGTTACAGAAAAAACGGAAATATCTTCGGAAAAACCTTTTGTGACTTTTTTGTCTCTCAATATACCTTCATGACGAAAACCTAACCTGTTTGCTGATCTGATGGCCTCTTCATTATAGATATTCGTTCTCCACTCGCATCTTCTATAGCCCAGTTTATTAAAAAAGAGAGAAAGAACAAGGAAGATACTTTCAGTACTGGCCCTTGTTCTTTTCATCTGTGGAGTCCAGTTGACGTCGGTGAGTTCAAAAACACCATTATCACAGTCAATATTGCCCACCGAGAAAATACCTTTAACAAGATTATCTTTTTTATCTGTCACGGCAAGATGAATAGATTGCTTGCAATCACTCAGTTTATTAAAATAGTTAATACACTGTATTATAGATTGCGGTTTGTTGTGGCTAAGGTACGTCCAGTCCCTGTCATCATCAATACTTTGCCATTCATGAAAGAGAGTTTCAGCATCATCAGGCCTTAATGGTCTGACCTGACACCATAAGCCATTTAATTCTATGCTTTCCGGCTTGTCCCGCCGGCACCAGTTTCCAGTTTCACGACCGGTTTTCTGCCCGAACCTGTTAACAGAACCCATAATAACCTCCTGGCTGCGATATAATGCAATCAATATAGCTCAGAACAAAAAAATATACCATCTGCTGTTTCTTTATAAGTCATATATTTTAGGGCACTGTCATATCGGCGGATAGAGCAACTCATTTGCTTAATGCAGGCAGTCTGCTTCAGACGAAACAGCACCGATTTACATTAGGTCAGTATGATACGTTGTTATTTTTCCTCTGAGCAAGGATTTCTGCTCATGATATTTATTATTTGATCAATACGGTTCTGTGAACTAAAAGAGAATGCTAAATCATGTGCGTTTGCAACATTTCATCATCAGAAAAAAAGCCCGCGCGGGGCGGGCAAAGAATCATAAAACAAACTTTATTAAAAATATTATTACAGGCTATTCGCATAAAAGATAGCGCTGTACGATTTCAACGTCAACTCCTGACAAATTATTTTACCCCATATTATATCAATATATTATAAATTGTGATTTGGATTCCATTTTTGATTGCTTATGTTAACATGCTTTGATGAAGGTATGAATGTATATACAGGTTTATTTTGTCTCTCTGAAACCATCATCCTGATGATTTCTTAACAAGATACATCTCTCTGTCAGCTTCCTTCATCATAAGCGAAACAGAATTTAGTTTGTATTTATCAAAAACAGCCACTCCGCCTGAGAAACCAAGGCTGTAATCTATATGGTTAAGATTATATTCTTTTACGGACTCGTTCAGCTGCGCCATAAAAGTATCCCCTTCCTTTTTCGATGCCTCCGGGATGAGAACGGCAAACTCATCTCCTCCCAGCCTTGCAATGAAACCATTATCACTTGCCGTGTTCTGCAGTATTTCCGAAAAATTATTCAGGGCTCTGTTCCCTTCGTCATGCCCGTAAGTGTCGTTGATAAGTTTGAAATCATTAAGATCAATAATGATCAGGCAAAATGTTTTGTTATTCCTAACCGATTTTCGCAATATCTCGTCAGCAATCAGTGTGAAAGAACGTCTGTTACAGAGTCCGGTCAATGCATCAGTTGTTGCCTGACTGATTATCCGTAATTCATCTTCAACAATGAAAGCAAGATCCTGCAGTAATGCATACTCATCTGAAGAGAACTCACGGGGTTTTGTATCAATGATACAAATTGTACCGGCAATTTCGCCGTCCGGCAGATGTACAGGGTAGCCTGCATAAAAACGGATGTTAGGCTCATTCAGCACCAGGCGATTTTGAGAAAATAAGGGTTCTCTTAGCGCATCGTTAACAACAAGTGGTCGCCCGTTTTCAACCGCAACAGCACAAAATGAATCGGTCCTAGGTGCGGATCTAATATCAAGTCCACAAACTGATTTAAACCACTGGCGATCGCGATCAATCAATGAAACCAGCGCAACGGGTACCTGAAACAGTTTTGATGCGATCCTCGTCAGCCTGTCAAAACGCTCCTCAGTATTAGTATCGAGGATGCCCATGGTGTAGAGTGAATATAATCTTTCTTCTTCTTTTCTGTCGCACATATGTTTATTCATCAGTGGAAATCTCGAATACCGTAGGACACTGTTCCCGGCGTATTGGTGAAAGAGTTAGATTTTTTAACAGATCGTATTTCCATTCAGTCAAAAAAAATGAGTAACATTGCGGCGATCTGTTCTGCTCAGTATTTAATGCTTGAACACAACCTTAATAAAGTTGGCAGTCTTTTTATCACCAGCGTCATAATTTGGCAATCCTGCCCGTCATTACTTTTGTAAAAACAGAAAAAAAATAGCAAGCCATTGATTCATTTAAAGTTATTTATCTCATTATAGTCTAAGAAGTCTGGCTACCTTATCGGTTAAATTTTGCGAAAGGCGTATTATTTTACAATTAAGTTAATGATATAAAATGACATATGTTTTTTTCATTCGTCAATGATCGACTGGAATGATGCAGTGCGTGGTTGAATCTTATATCTCATATTAATGAAAGTCCGGATGTGAACAGGAACATTTATGTGAATGGTTAAATATTAATTTGGTTCGTGGCGAGATGTAAATATGCCTTTAACTGAGAAACTCCATTAAATCAGTCACTTCACCATATATCAGTAAAGAAGCGCTTGTCGTGATATCCAGAACATTCAGGGTATCTCTGGTTAATGTGCCGGACAACTTACCGATGAATAATGCGACAATTCTGGTCGAACAGAAATGACTGGCACCCACCGGCACTGTGTTTGTAAACTAATCGGGCACTGTATGAAGGGGGTGACAAACTAACACCACTTGTTTACGCGCTGATCTGCAACCGTCCTGAATTAAATCGCCGTGTCGTTCGGCCCGACCGGTGACCCGACCGCGGCCAGTAGCGCCTTAATCTCCGTGGTGGCGTCCACCGCGGCCCGGTTCCTGGGCTGGACAGCATCGAGACTGGCGGCGAAGGCGTCATCCAGATCCCGCGGATCTGAACAAACGACCATATTACTGACAATCTGCCTGTAGCGACAGTCCATGAAACACGGTATTCCGAGGCGTCGCTCAGCATCGGTTGATGCCTAAAATATCATAACGGAGGGAGTAACGCCGGCGTTCCGCTGCTACAGTTTTACGGCCTTTTATCTCCCCGGAATTATATTTATCTTCATAGCCCAAACAAATTCAATCGTTCACGCGCAGCCTGTAATCTTTCTTCTCCGCGACGATCATACTGTTGTGTGGTGGTAACACTCGCATGCCCCATCGCATCCCTAACGGTAATTAAATCTTCGCCATTATCCAGCATCGCCGTCGCAAAAGTACGTCTCAAATCATGCGGGGCACATTTCGCAATGCTGGCCTGTTTCTGGCGCACCTGCAGGATATGGTACACCGCCTGGTCGGTCAGCCTGTCATTGGTCAGGGTATCAAAACGTCGTATTCGATTGAAAAGTGGGCCATTTTGTTCACCACGTACCTCGTCGATCCAGACCTGCAGACGATGCCATGTCCCGGCTGGCATATAGGCCAGTCGTTCCTTATTCCCCTTACCCAGCACTCTCAGCGCCCTTTCAGAAGTGACAATGTCACTTATATCTAAGCTTACCGCCTCTGAACGACGCAGACCACATCCCAGTATGACCGCCAGTAAAGCAGCATCACGGGGGCCAATATAACTCTTGTCAGTTTCGCAGACAGAAAAAAGACGCCTGATTTCAACAGATTGCAATGCTCGTCCTCGAGGTAGCCGTGTTCCCCTTAGATTGCGGACAGCAATAATATGCTGATAGCTTTCAACATCGATCATCTTCAGCATCCAGGCTTCCTTAGCTACGCCCTTCAGTGCTGAGAGATAAGTATTGATGGTGGCCGTCGCACGCCCGGTATCTCTCAGAAGCTCTGTGACCGCCATTACGTGATGTCGGCGGAGGCTTCCCCAGCCACAGGTATCGATACTCTCCGCCCCCAGTAATCTGGCAACAATACCGAGGAATGAGCTCATCGTCTGCCGGCTGCGCGGGGAGTTGAGCGAGAGAAGATATGCCCTGACTGGATTCAGGGAGACATCTTGTCCTGTCACTGCGGGAAGGTATTCCTGATCAGGATAATTTACCACCGCCAGGCGGCTCAGTTCCGGATCATCCTTCGGAAAATTCATTACGGTATCTCGTCCAGCCGGCAAATGTCCGGAGTGCGCTATGAAAAAAACGGGGGAAATGATCCTGCCAGAAGAGCTGTGTGAAAGTCTACTTTTTCAAAGGTACATTTTAATAAGTAGAGTATTTTTTTAGAACTTGCCAGCGATGACTGGACTTGCAGAAATGGAATGTCCCGAGCGCCCCTTACCCGTCCCGTTCGGGTTTACGCCTTCCTGGAGGCAGACTAGCAGATGAAGGCACCCTGCGGTTGAGTTCATATTCGCTCTTTGCAAGGCATCGGGCTGCTGTTCATTTATGACTGCATCAACTGCGATGTCGCAGGATCTGAGTTACAGGCAGAAAACAGAAAGGAACAGGCTGACAGAATTAATCCGCGTACAACTCTCCAAGAAGACAGCGGTTTTCCTTGACGCTTCCCCCTAAAAGGTCTGACCGATACCCGGTGAATAAGGAAAAATCCAGAAAGCCAGTACGCCTAAAAGAATAAGCAATATAATGACACACATTATAATATTCTTTAAAAATCGTACCCATAAGTGATGTCCCGGCATCTGCCCCCCTCCTTATGATTTATTACTTTTCTTATTAATTATTGTCTTTTCGTGAGTATTCTTTCATTAGATGAACATTTGATTCATTGCGTAAGTCGGCGAAAAACTTCTCATCTGGCAGAATGAAACATATCATTTATGAAAATATTTATAAGCAATTTTAAAATGAAGCCGTATAAAACTGAATCGTCGACGTTGTTATCCGCAAAGAGACATTTACCATTTAGCCGTATCAGCTTACCACTGATAACCCAGGCTGACATCATACATATTGAGAAACTTCCCCCTCACTTCTTTATCTTCATACTTTACCGACTGCGTCCCGATACTAAAAAGAATATTTTCCGTCAGATTAATGATGACTCCCGTGCCGTAACCGAAACCTGTTCGCCTGTAAGATGTGTTCGTTACGACATCATCTTTCCTGTTTCGGTACTGGATCGCCACCCGCCCGACGCCTGCCGTGGCATACAGACTGAGTACAGGCGTGACGTGCCAGTAAGGACCGACGCCAAAATATTTTATGTCACTGTTTTTTATGATTTTTAATGTATCCCCCCTGATGCCATCCCCTTTAGGGTTGCTGTCTGAATAAAGATATGACAAGGAGGTCATAAAACCTACAGAGGAACCATCTTCCCGGTACCCGTATTTCACCGTAAACCCATCGGCACTTTGCACATGGCGTTCATGGGTAAACGCATAACCAAGAGTTGTAAATAGCGTTCCAGCTGCTGCTGTTCCAGTACAGACAGCCAAAAAAAATAATGAAAGAAGAACGGTTTTAATTTTCATGATGGTCCTCACAATTTTTTTTAATGCTGTTATGCTTTCCCTGTTAAAACGGTGATACCACCCGTTGTATTTCCACCGTGGGATATTTTTTCCTCGACCGCAATACTGGCAGACTGATTGGGCTCAATAACACCCGTCCAACCGGTACAGTTTACGCTACCCAGTTGAGCTTCCACCCTTACCACTTCGATATTATTGATTTTCACTACCTGCCTCGCATACGCTTTTGTGCCCTGCCCGATAGCAAGTAAGACAGGAATAACGATAAAACGACGATAAGATGCTTCCGGAAGGGAATAAATACTATTGCTCTTAATGTAATAAATCTCAGTGACATCCATAACTTGCACTCAGGTTATTAATTAATGCTCTACCCCTGCGTTTTGACAGAATTATTGTATCCAACAACACCGCGCATAAAATCAATATTCCGTCAACAGCACAAGGGTCATTACACCACGACAGGAAATACTCTCTTAATTTTATAATTTTGTGAGGTTACGCAAAATTTATCTTCGCAAGTTTCAACCGTTCTAAAATTTTCGGCCTAATCATCAGAGGCCTTCTCTTATTCTTATACACACGTTGTGGCAACGATATCCCCCGAATCTGTGGATAGCTTCACTCCGGTTCTGATAAGCCGGATTACCGGTCTGGTTCATCTCTTTCCTTCGTTATGCCCGGGTAATTCTGTAGCCCCTCCTCTTCCTTCGCCTGGGCCTGCCTTCCCGGATGTCGCTCAGACAAAGTCTGCCTCCCCTTCTCAAACTCGGGCTCCGGATACTGAAGATGATGTAACGGGCTTACCTCTCGGGTCGTAAACGCGACGACAGACCGGCTGTAATCACGAGCTTCCTTCTGCTGGCGTAATACTTCTGCGATTACCGCCTCGTCCATATTCAGTCTGTCGTTCATTCTGAGGCGGGACGTCTCAGCGAACGGTGGAACCGCCTTCTCCGGACTTTCCCGGGCGTAAATATCCGTAACAGTTCCTCCTGTCACACGCCGGACAATCAAATCCTGCAGCGTAGCCTTCGGCGCTCTGACGATAACACCCTCTTCCGGGTATGACTTCGCGAGGATCAGACCGTGACTGACTGAATCCGCCTGCCGCGTTTTCCCGCTGAAGCTCCGCTGTATCAGCGTAAACCCTGCTTCGTCTCCCCCCAGGCAGTGCCATTCATCAGATAGTCGTCGTAACAGTCCGTTCTCATCACATTCTCCCGGACAGAGCATGATTGCCTCCAGTTTTCCGGCTGGGCCAAACACCGGCAAAGCGATATGAGGAGAGGGGTATTTTGTTCCAGCCGGGATGATTCTGGCCACCCGGCATACGCCAGGCAGATCCTGTATGAGACGATCGCAGGCCATTTTATTCAGCGGTTTTGCCCCCTTCCACAGACGCCGGGCCAGCGCCGTCATTCGCTCGTTTTCGCTCAGGAGAACATCATGTGCGGTTGGACGGTCTGACGATCCGGCAACCCGTTCCAGCCATCTGCCGAGGTTGTCGGTATAAATCTGAACGTGCTCTTTAGCCCGGGAGAGCGCGACATAGGTCTCACGAAGCGTGGCGAGAGATGCGCGCGCGCCCTCTGCGCCTGCCAGAACAATGACATATCTGGCGCTCGCGCCCTGTGCCTTGTGTGTCGTGCCGGCGTAGCCATAATCAAGATGCCGGTCCGCCATCTCCTGACCCGGTTTCAGTATCCGGGTGATCTCACCGCGGGTCAGGTGAATTTCGCCGGTTTCGGCGACTGCAGACACCCGCCAGTTTTCGCCAGCGGTACGTCCCTGCTCACGATCGGAGCGAGAAAAGGTCACACACTCGCCAACAGAAATGGCTATCTGGCGAGACGTAAAAATAGCCACGTCGCGCAGGCTGCTTTCAAATGCAGAGAACAACTCCACCTGTCCTGTGTCATCCACCAGCTCCACGATCCCGCCTGTCTGGCTGTCTTTTCTGACGTGAATTTCGTAGTAACGATCGTTAATCAGCGCAGTCTTGCCGGCATGTTCAGCCATTCCCTTTACGGATTTGAGCCGATCGCTGTGCGTTTTCTCTCTGTCCAGAACCGTAATAACCGTTTCCGTCCCCAGCTTTCCGCGGGCCTGCAATCGCTGATGGATGGCAACATTTATTGCATTTTTATCAGCATTTGTCTGGGTGACAATCAGGGTGGATGCTCTGCCTTCTGCCGTTCGTCCCGTAAAATCCGCCACTACCGCAGCCAGGACACGATCGCCTTCCTTTTTTTTCTGCTCCGGCGTCTGCGGCAGTGCTATCACGGAGCCAGCAGGTTTCCACTGGTCAGGCTCACGCGGTACGGTATCTGGATCCTGTTGTCGAATAATATCCAGTGCTGCGGGTACACAACGGTTCGTCAAGGCATAAATCGCAGGCCGCAGAGAGGGTACCTGACGAACGATATCCTTCATGATCGCCGTATCCAGGGGGCTCCGCTCCTGTAATAACGTAAAAGGCGCGCCATTCGCAACCGAGAGCAGCTGGTAGCGATCGCCACACAATACGGCTCGACCTCCCCCGTTCGCTATATGCTGCAGGCATTCGGCAAAATCCCGGTTTCCGACCATCGAACACTCATCCATCAGAAAAAGAGTCTGCCGAAAATCCGGAGACGCCCCTGACTGAATCTCACGTTCCGTCTCCATAAGAAAGCTGGCCAGAGTCTGTGCTTTTATCCCGCACAGCATCATTTCTCCCACGGCCCGGTGCGTGGGGGCCAGTCCGATTACCTCTGGCCGCTCCGGTGCCGGTAGGGTCTCAAGCGCTGTAAGGACCGCCCTCATCTGCGTTGTCTTTCCCACCCCGGCATAGCCCTGAACGGCCACAAAACGATCGGCACTTTCAAGGATCAGTCGGGACGCGTGGCGCTGGCCGTCCGTGAGTCCTGCCGGAAGGGTCACCGTGCCTGGCGCTATCAGAGGCGGTTGCGTGCCCAGCCCCTCTGCCACAAGCCGGATAATGCGCTTCTCGGCCTCGTACGTTTCGGCCGCCACATAGCGTTGCAGCGCTGCTCCCTGCGATCCAGGAACGGGGATCAGCTCGCCGGTGCGGATCTGCCGGCGCAGTTCTCTGTCCACGGCCTCTTTGCCAAGAGAGGGGTGAAGCGGCAGTGCATTTGCGAGTACGTCCATGCGGTTAAAAAATACATTGCTGCCCTGTGTCAGGCTGACGGCCTGTCTGACTGCTTTTTCCGTGACGCTCATTAACGCGTCCCGCCGGGTATCCAGGGCGGCCATGAGCTCGTCTCCATTCTGTTTTACCTGAGAAAGTACGGTGCTGGGGCCTGAAAAGCGTGACAGCCGCCGCCGGGCATCATCCTGTGCAAGTGGCGTAAAGATGCGAATGCGGTGTCCGCTCCGGGCCAGCGTGCCAAGCATTCTGCCGGTCATTTCGCGACTGGCGACGGCGGCAAGGACAACCCCCTTTTCCTGCACGCAGCCTCCCAATGGAGTGACATAGCCATAACCCGCTTTTAACGGTTCATGCAGGGAAATGACACGGTCTTTTCCGTGATGTCTCACCGTCAGGCTCGTGTCGCTTATCGTTTTTACCGTGACACTGTCACGTGAACCTGTTTTTCCCTGCCGGGCGAACCAGATGAGTTTTTCTCCCTCTGCGACCTCAATCGTGTGCGGTTGATACAACCCCCAGTCGGCATTAATCCTGCTCAACTTCACGCCTGTTTTATGGCCTGCGTCATCCTGTAACCTGAGACACCGTGTTTCGGGACTGACTCTGTCGATGGTGTAGCGCACCATCGAGCGTTTTTCGGGTTCCCGGTATTCCAGCACCATCCCTTCCCGGTAAGTATCCAGTTGACGGCGATTTTTACGGTCCAGCCATACAGGAAGCAGTGTATCGATCCTGACCGTCCTGTTACCGAGGCATCCTCGCTCAGATAACGTCTTGCGGATCCTGGCGGTCAGGGCGGCCTGCTCGCGGGATCCACTGACCTGCGCGGCGACTGTTTCACCTTTCCTGAAATACCCCGCATACTCCTCCGCCAGTAAGGCATAGCGCTGAACCTTATCCGCCTCGCTCTTCACAGCATAAGTGACCGGCGCCGATGTCCCGTGCAGCCTGACCACACCAGCCTCTTCCAGGATCTGAAGCGCATTACCGGTTCCCTGCCTGCCGCTGTTGTCGATCAGCAGGAGCTGTGACTGCGTACGCAGTACGGTATCCATCACGGTTACTGTGTCCCGGACGGAAAAGGTTTCAGCGCCGGCGACAACCCAGGTGGCCTTCTCCGGCAGTGGGGCCTGAGAAAGCCTGTTGAGGGTGAGCACCGATCCTGGCTCGAGCGATTCATTTTCCAGGAACCGCGCAACGGCCTTATCACTGGCCAGAACACGGAATGCACGCCCCTGCGATCTGGCAAGGTCAGCGACAGCCAGAACCGTTTTACTCAGGTTTTGCATCCCGCCGGCCGGACCGATAATGGCGATGGGTAGCCCCCCGTCCGTCAGTGATGTCGGCAATACGTCCGAAGCACATCGCGTTTGTGCCATTCCGGGCACGGTTTCATTTCGTAACTGGCCCGCCAGGTCCTGCAAACTGAGTTCATCCAGAAGATGGAGCGAAGACGTAAACAGGCCTTTTTCACGATCGAGGGGGATAAGCAGTTGTGTACTGATTGCCTCTTCAATGGCCTGTCGGGCCAGCAGGGCTATATGCGATCGGGCATCAAGATTATTCAGGCTTCGGTTCAGCACGTCGGAGTACGTGAAGCGGGTGCGTTTCTCACTGAGCAACGATATGGCATCTCTCACTGCCTGGCGAACATCAGCAGGCAGAGTCTGCGTCTCAGCGATGGTCTCTCGCTCCCGCCTGCTTCGTTCAGCCGCCGCCTTCAGCAGCGTCGGGTATGTAAAGCCATTCTGTTCCAGCCGTTGCTCCCAGTCCGCCAGCAGCATTGACCGGTCCGGCAATCCCTGTTTTTGCAGTCGGGTTGCCAGGGCTGCGATATCGCGTGCCTTCAGGGGGGCATCTTCACCCACCGCAGCCCGTATACTTTCGGTGCGCCTTGAAAATAAGCCCACTGGCACGCCTTCAATTTCCCACAGTCCATTTTTACCTGTAATGACCGTTTCGAAACCCATCGCTTCAATGCGCTGACGGAGTTCATGGCGATAAATTTTTCCAACGGCCACCTGGAGTGCGAAGAGGGTTTCAATGAAACCACTTTTCCCGGCCATATCGGTGGACAGTGTTCTCCACCGCCCCAGATATTCCGTGATGTTGAGGAGAATGAGATGGGTGTGGAGGTGGGGATCAAGCTCCCGTGACGTATCATGATGAAACGCAGCGGCCAGAATTTTTCCGGTCAAGACGGTCTGCTTCACCCCGTCACGCATAATTCGTGTCGTGGCGAGGTGTTCAATTTCGTTCATCGCTACGCTGACTGCCTGCTGGTGCGCCTCGAGAAAGCGCCGATCCCCCATAACCAGCCCGAGAACGGAAACACTTTTTGGTGCAGACAGCGTCAGATCGTAGCCGGGCCGATGGATATTTTTTCCGCCAGACATTCTTGCAAGACTGATCCCTCCCGGGAAATAGCCCGCGAGCGCGCGGTCAAAATCGTGGGACTCTACGCTCCCCTGCAGACCCATCGTCCGGGCAAGCGTCCCCATCCAGCAGGAGGCCTTTTCGCCCAGAAAATAATAATTGTCCCCGGCGAGGTAATAATCCGCACCGCCGCGGGCGACCGGGGCGATCGTCAGCATTACCAGTCATCTCCGGGCGGGGTGTTATCCGAGCGGGCATGCGTAAGAAGTTGTTGCTCGCTTGCACGAAGCGCATGCGCCGCCGGCAAGCCCGTGCGTTCCAGCTCCGGTCTCATCCCCCTTTCCCCGGTCATCTCCTCGACAATCAGGCCCTCCGGCATCCTCCGCTTTCCTAAGGCATCCTCTGCTGATGCCGGATGGTCCGCGCCGCAGGCACGGCCCGCGGGGACAGCTTCTCCCGGGCTTCCCTCCAGCGACGCAAGCAGCCGCATCACACGTTCATCCTCCTGGTCCCGGGAGCGGATTTCCGCTTCAATTTCCTGATCGAGGCTGTCATTGAGCTCACGCGGAAGAAATTCAGGGGCGATGGTATCGAGATCTTCATAGCGCATATTCATTCGTACCACCGGGTATTGCCCGGGCAGTGTGACAAAGCAACTTAAATCTGGCAGGGACTGGATATCCGAATAGTTAACGAGATACCGATCTTCTTCCTGCTTACTGAATGACACCCCGTCACGTACCGTATCAGCACCATAGCTGTACTGCTCACTGAAGATGCGGGCGCGCCGCTGCCCCAGCTGACGCATGACGTAGCTGGCCACTCCTTCGTCCGGTGAACGGAAAAAGAAGCGCGTATTGAGCAGGTCCATCATTGCGTCGGCAAAGTCCTTTCCATACGTGAAATCGAGCTGCGGTTTGTTCTGGAACCCCAGGACAAAGCAGCCACCAAATTTACGAGCCTCAGACAGGACCAACGGCAGCTCAGGAAGTTTATGCAGGGAGGTGAGCTCATCAAAAATAAACCACACCCGACGGTTCGAATTTTCCCCCATTTCCAGCAAACAGTTTGCGGCCTGAGCCAGCCACATGGAGATCAGGGGTTTGAGCGACGTGTGTTGTCGGGCGTTAGATGTGATCCACAGCCAGCCACGAGGCTGTCCGGGCTCATTTACCTGTGTCATCCATTCCCGGATAGCAAAACGCGACCTGCCGGTGTGTTCGATTCCCTGCATATACCGCAGTGCCTTCACATAATTCGTCAGAACACCGCGTATGGAGATTGCCGTTTTCTCCACCTTTTCCTCCATCAGATTAGAGGCTTCTGTCCCCGCAACGTATTCGCGCAATGCCTCCAGATTGATGGCCAGCAGGGTGCGCAGCAAACGGTTGTAGGTTCGCTGAGGGTCGTTTTTCAGACGAGCAGAGACTGCAGTAAAAATCGTACGGGCAGCCCCGGTCCAGAAGGGATCTTCCCGCGTACTCTGCGGGATCAACGTATTGGCGATGGAATCGTAATCCGGTGTGGACTGGCACTCCAGCCAGAGATCCCAGTACTCGCAGCGCCTGTCGAGCGGATTCAGTAATCTGTCTGTCGTCGGGTTGTAGTGACGTTTTACGAGTGAACATCCTTTGTCATACACCACCACCATATCCCCACGCGCCCGCAACTGACGGAGCAATTTATTCAGCGCATTCGATTTTCCGGACCCGGGCGTACCGTGCAGGAGCAGATTTTTAAGTTCACTGTCGCGAACCAGGCTCAGCTGGTCGATATGCAGCGTCGACGCGTTTCCCGACTGATGCAGCATGCGCGTCACCGATTTCACATTTTCCGTTAACGTCCGCCCACCGGTCTGAACATCCTGTGCCTGGTTCTCCCCAAGCCGTTTAAGCCAGTAGTAGATGGCATACCCTGCCACCAGCACCACGATACTGGCGAGTAAGACGGCAATCCCCAGCTCCTGCATAACCAGCTGACCGGCATAGGTCATATAGGGATCTTTCAGGATCGCTCCGGACGTGAAGTGCAGTATCTGGCCCTCGTACCTGACGGCATAAACAGGTGGTACCGTAAACAGGGCGTGTTCCCCCCTCGCGGTGACGGATAGCCACCAGTACAACGCGCCGTTGCAGATCTCCTGCCAGGGAACCCGCAACCAGAAAAAAAATGGCACGAGCAGAATAAAAAGATTACACAGCCAGAAAGCGATACGCCGGTTAACCTGCATAAACATATTCAGCATATAGCTGAAGACCTGGCCCCCCTGCGTTATATTTTTGGTTACACTCATGTCTCCTCCCGATATATCCATTCTTGGCAGTGTTCCTGCAGGCAATATTTCCCGGCATATTCGCTGCCTGGCCGGGTAAATATAAAACCGTGGCGGAACCGAAACAGGCATGCACGATGCCTGGAGAAAACCGCGGTATTTTGAAAACGAGAGACTGTTCTGTCTCACATGCGTGGATCCGGCTGACAGGATGAGGGGACAGGTACCCATTTTTGGGTTGAATTTGCTGGACCTATGCTGACTCTCAGTGCGGTTTACGAAGAGTGAGTGCCTGCTCACATCAGGATGCGAAACACTCGAATTTAAGGGCTACCTGTTCAGTGAAAGCGATCTCAGCATTTATCACGGACCGGGAGATCTTTCTGGCTGATATACAGTGGCTTCAAAATCTGGACGATCACGACGGAGTGAGAGCACGCTTTCAGGAAAACCGAGGGGATGTCACCCGACATGACGTCGTCATGGACAGTATATTAATACTGGATAAGCGTAAGGGTTACCCGGTGTGGTTATTTTCGCCTTTGGTCTCAGATAATGTGCCCGGTGCAGAAGACGCCTCTTGACGGGCCGTTTCCTTTTGCCTTACTTCATCAAATTCTTTTTTTTCGGTCTGATAGGCCTGAGACAGATGAGCCGTGTCAGCCGTTATTTCTGCCTGCCTGGCATTAATAGCCTGCTGGGCAGTCTCAAGTGATGTCCGGGAGCCATGATCGTGCGCAGTAACGTCAGCCTCCAGACTGCCATCGTCGCGGGCACCCTCAACCGCGGCCGTCTGAAGGATCTCATGCTGACGCGTGTTGAAATCATTACGGATTTTCTGCGGGAGCACGCCGGTCGGCGCGGATGAACCCGCCTCTTGTGTCGTGAGTTCCTGCCCCTTCCGGTATGCGGCAACAAGTTGTGGCATCATTCTTTCCTGCACAAATTGCGCGGCAAGCTGTTCGCGTTTTTCGCGCGCCTGTGGTGAGGAAACATCGGTCAGAATCGCATCGGCATCCGGCACCCTCTGCTTCACGTACTCCACAAATTCCTGCGTGGCATGACTGCGTATCGCCGCACTGTGATTTTCTACAAAGCTTGCGAGCCGGGCAGACTCCAGAGACCGGGTTTGTGTGTCGCTGAGCTGGGTTGCCTGAGTGCGAATGTCACTGAACGTCGCGGCCATCTGGTTGAGCAGTGAACCGGAAGCATTTTCGGTGTGGCTGCTGTTATCGGTGACGCGGTGGCTGGTGATGACATCCATACCATGGCGTATATCCCTCAGATCCTGAACGCTGAAATCCTGTGACTGACCCTGGCGATGGCTGATTTCGCTGCTGACGCCATGGCTGGTTCCGCGTTGCCCGCTGGCATCCACTCTGGAATGCACATCCGCACCTGCGCTCGCCCCGGTGCCGAGACGGGCCAGTTTGCCAAAAATCTCATCACCGGAATCAATTTTCGCGTACGCACCCGCCCCGGCGCTGAGTGCGAGATGCTGACTTTTCTCCATCGCCGCCCGGAGGGCCTCCGACTCGCTGACGTGATTGTCGCGGGCATAGCGTGAGACCACGCTCTGAAGCTGGCTGATCGCCTGCGCATCGCTGGTACTGATGCTCTGGTCTGTCCCCTGGCTGACAGTATCGCTGTGGCCACGCTGGCGTGCCCACTGTGACAGCTGGGATACCCCTGAGTTAATTGTTTGTCCCAGCGAGGTCGTCAGATTGTGCAACTGCCCTTGTGCCTCACGCTCCTGGCGCTGAAATCCACTCACCGCGGCGCGATCCAGCTGAATATCGACAGGCAGACGCGAAATCGCGGTACTGGTGTCGTAGACTGAGCTGCCGTCCTGGGTCTGGCTGACCATCGCGCCATTTGCCAGCTGAGTGGTCGCCATCCCGCTGCGTCGGGCATAGTTCGTATCCCATTTATTTCCCGCCACATTATCCGTTTGCAGATTATTGAATGCCCATACGCCGTCACCGGCACGCGCGGCTTCAGATGAAGCGGTGCTGTTCATGGCCGTCCCCAGGTAATTGCCCGCCTGCGATACGACACTGCCCAGCCCTTTGACCAGCCCCATAGCCAGAAACGGGATAGACAGCGACAGCCAGCCGGCAATGGCACCGATATCGGCATGGGTCTGCTGAATAACGGACAGATTTGCCAGGGAGAAACTGAGAGAGTGAGTTTTACTGGTCAGCCATGCACTGACGGCATAGTTCAGGATGGCAAACATAGGTCCCCAGGCCTGGAGATAAATCAGGGTGAAGAGAAACCCTTTGAGTACCTGAAGCGTCAGAGAATGAAGGGTCGCCAGCAGAATAATCACGGGAAAGAGGCCGATCACCATCGCCAGCAGGACGGTGTTCATCAGCGGCAGATACGTCGTGGCGATACTGCCGGAGGTAACCTGACTCAGACGCATTTTGGCGTAGGATGACTGCGTGGCGAGGTTAATCAGCCCGGCGGCATCCCCGTTATGCGCGCTGTAGGTTGAAATGCCCTGTTTAAGACCATTCATCACCACCGCAGACCGCATGATCTGACTCGCCGTTGCCCCCCCGCTGTAATAGTAATTATAGCTGTCTGCCATCAGCGTACCGAACAGGGCGCTGCTGTTCGCTCTGGCGCCGGTAATCCGGGAAACGTAATACTCCCAGGTTTTACCGCCTGACATGGTATCGGCATTCAACTGGGTTTTCAGTACTTGACTGGCCAGCGCCTCACAGGTCCAGAAACCTTCCCGGTTTGCAAGAGTATTACCCGCGGGCACCATCACGCCGCGCAATGGGCTGGGCCGGCTGAAAATGAGCGAATAGGGATCTGTGCTCGTCATGAGAGCCTGAAAGGAGTACTTGTGGTTAAGCAATATGTCACCCACCACGCAGTTTCGGACATAGGCTGTAAACAGTTCAGCCAGGTCACCGTTGCGGAACATGAAATCCGTGGCCGCTCCCACCAGATTTGCGCCAAACAACATGCCGGTTTTACTGTACGTTACCGAATCCGGGACGTGGTATACCGTCTCAAACGCCTCTGTCAGTGCCGTCCCCAGGGTTGTTATAAATTTTGCGGGGGCGGCCAGCCCGAGCGGGACATGCTCAACGGTATGAATACTGGAGGCATCCGAACGATCGATGATTTGTACAGTGCGTTTAGGGACCATCAGAATGCTGGTTAGCAGGAGAAACGCCATCAGAAATTTAATGACCTCCAGCGGATCCTGCCCCCGGAGATAGAAGGAGAATAACACCATCGCGGACATCAGCGCGGCGATCCGAAACATGGAGGACCACTCTGTGGTGCCCGTCAGCGTCGCGACGCCGTTAAAAACAGTCCCGAGGAACTCTCCTCCGGTCAGGACATAGACCGTATCCATCAGAGTCCCCCCTCATTCCCGCTGAAACGATAGTTCTGCTGGTAGCGTTCCAGCAGCTGGCTGGACGTTGCCTGCCGCAGGTAGTTCATTTGCCGGTCCAGCTCGATGAGCGCATCGGCTTTGGTCTGCACCTGTTGCTGAAGGGCCTCCACCTGGGCCGAGGCTTCGGTGACATTTTTACGCAATGCCACCATCTGAGGGTCGGGATAGTTTCTGCTGCTCATCTGCATTCTGGCCTGATCGACAAGCTCTTTCAGGTATTGCAGAAGCATGTCATAGGCTATGTAATCTGACAGTCCGGACAGCATATTCACATTCAGATCCAGCTGCATAGGATCGATGAGATAGCGCAATACCGGTACTGATGTGCTCTGGATGAACCCCTTTTCTGTCTCTGTCAGCCCGTCATCCGTGCGCAATTTGTCGCGGATCCCCGCAATCAGGGTTTCGACCTTTCTGACCAGCGCATTGTTTGCACTGACTGTAACGTACCCTGTCTTCGTTTTCAGACAGTCACCCTGCGAAACACACCGCTGGATCTGAACGCCACCACCATACATAAGCGCCCGAATCAGGTCAGGATGGTCGACCAGAGGAACCAGCACAGAAGGCGTCCCGTTACCATCGTAAATGAGGGTCCCGGTCAGATTCATCACCAGCTCCTTCAGCTCGGGATCGTCGCCGAACATGGCATTGCTGCTGAGAATTTCCCACATCAGATTTTTACTGCGCAGAACCTGATCTTTCTCCTGGGGGCTCGCGTTAGTCATGACGTGGCCCATCTCTCCACCTACGGTGCATCCCTGACGGGAGGCCGCCCAGTCTGCAAATAAATTATGATCGCCGGCGATATCCTGGCAGACCTTCTGTTGCGACACCTGTGTACGAGGCCAGAGGCCGCCGATGATTCCCTGTGCTGCCTGACAGCTGGAGATATTCATGCTGTTGAGGTCTGTTGCGATCTTTTGCAGATAGTCTTTGGCGTCCTTGAGTTCCGGCGCCACCGTCTGTAAGGCAAGATCGAAAAAATACCCCTGCGAATTGGCCATCAGGTTTTTCACAAACTGCTGCAGCTGATCGCTGTTGATGAAGGAAAATGCACCGAGGTAAGCGTCAATCCCCCCACACCCCGCCGTCAGTGATGGCGGAGTCAATGACATCACCTGAATCTGTTTGACCTGACTACGCAAAAACAGATTTCCTCCCGTGACATAGCCTGCGGCCTGCCCCTGCCAGGCTGCAGCCCTGGTCGCATTCCCTTCAAACCCCAGTTTATTGAAGAACGTATTCAGGTCACTGTCCACGCTGGCAAAGGCTGAAGTGCTCGCGGCAACGATCAGCGATCCGGCGAGAATGATTTTCATCATGATGGTTATCTCTGCTGCATGAGGGTCGACGATGGCATAGCGAAGCATGGCCCGCCGAACGTGAAGCCGAAGCTGAGGGATAAACGCGATCGACTAGTCCGGTGAAGCGTTCAGGATCTGAGTAATACGCTGCTTTATTGCAGGCATGTCTGCTATGCCGAGCGCCAGCGGCCATGCCTGAAGGGTATTCACGTTCACAAGGAATGTCGCCGGCGTCACGACGGGTTGCCCGTCGCCATAGAATGCCTCAATCACCGTCTGCGGAGCCGGAATAGCCGCGGGAAAACTGGCATCGCCAAGACCGTCAAGGGTATACGGGAAGACTTTCAGTCCGGTTTGCAGGGACAGCTGCGCCAGTTGCGGATCGAATTGCTGACAGAAATGGCACCCTCCCTGCATGAACAACACAATCTGGTAGCCCCTCTGAAGAGGCTGAGGCTGAGGATTGAGAGCATCAGGCGGTGGATCTTGATGCTCATCACGGTAGCGTATGACGTAAGGGCTGAGGAGAAGTGCGCTCCTCTGCCCGGATTCGGCGTTTCCTGCCTCCAGCACCCGACGCACATCCCGTGTAGTAGCGTGGAGACAACATGCGCCACTGGCAAGGATCAGGAGGGCCATTTTGCCCCAACGGAATAACACCATTCACCTCCTTTCTGTTCCAGAGTATGTTCAGTACTGTGCCTTAAAGTCCGTTGCCACATCGAGAAAACGTCGGGCGAGATCGTCCTGCGTCATAAAACCGTATACCAGCGGCTGAACATGCCCCTTCTTCGGGTCAACCAGCATGACGGCAGGAAGGTAACTGACGCCCAGACGTCGCGCCTGTCCATTGTCCGCTCGCGTCTGAGGGAGCGCCTCGCTGCGCGTGCCATCCACACTCACCGGGATAAGCGACAGGCCGTACTGCGTGGTAAATTCTTTCACGCTGGCGGCCATGAGGCTGTCGACCTGATTATGCCCGCGATAAAACAGAAAAAGCCCGTAGCGCTGACCCAGCGAATGGATGGCTATTCTCTGCCTCTGGTGACTCTCATTTTGCTGCAGAGTGGCCGTGCTGTTATAGCGGCTGTGCTCAAGGTTGTAATCCAGCGCCGGATAATCCAGCAGGGCTTTTTTGGCCGTCTGCGTGAACTGGCCGGAAAGACGTACCAGATAAGCCTGCAGACGCAAAAAATCTGCCGCATGCTGTTCCGAAGGTGAAAGAATGGCGCGGTAAAGTCGCTGTTGCGTCAGCTTTTTCAACAGGGCCATCTGCAGGGTCGGAGAAAGGCGGCTGAGGGGAATGTTCTCCTGAGTATCCGCCTCGTCTTCAGGGCGGGGTTCGTTGTACCAGTGCCAGCCCACAATGGGTCGGTCAACATAGGTATTTATGGTGGCAGGTCCCATGGTGGTGTCCTCGCCCTTCGCAACAGGGACGTTCACAAAGATGAGCAGCCCAACCAAAAAGAGCTTCACTGAGCACCGTCCTTCATTTTGTCTGTGATTTGCTGTTTTATCCGTTCGATCAGGAACCGGTCTTCCGGAAGCGTGGTGCCATTCTCAAGATCATCATAAAAATCAGCAAAGTTAATGGCCCTGAAATCAAGATGCTGTAGCTCAGCCACGCTCAGCCCCCGGCAGTCGGGTGATTCCCCGCGCCCGAATCCTTTCCCAAGCTGCCCCCGTCGCCCCTGCTCCTGAATGATTTTTGCGAGCTTACTGTCAAACTGGCAGTACCCTTCTTTCCTCTCGGTGCAAACACCCAGGACTTTGTGCGCGCAGTATCCCCCGACATAGATGGTCAACTTCCGTGCTTTCGCCTGGCCCAGCGCCTTTTCCTCCGAACTGCAACTGGCAAGCCCCGTATCCTGCCCCCAGCCGCTATCCCTGCAGCAGTTACTGAATCCAGCCATGGCTTTACGACAACTAATGGCCTTGCCGGTGAAGGCTGACACGTTCATGCTGTTCAGTTGAGCCACGTCCTTTCCTGCAGCGGCAAGTGCCGCAAGACCAGATACGGCGGAGCGAAAATCAGCGTTCGCGTTGTTTTCAGCGTGATCGCAGCTGCCGTCAGCACACACCAGCTCGCCCCCACACAGGTGCGCTGTGCTGCGGGTGTGTTTCTCACAGGAGAAGACCACATGTTCACGCAGACAGGTATCACTGAGCGATGCAATACAGGCAATACTGCCCACAGTGCAGGCGGGATTTTTCATGTAGGGTTCGCAGGTACCGCTATCCGGCGATTGTGAAATATAGGTATCGGTGTACTGCCAGCAATCGCTTTGCAAGGTAACTGGCTGTCCGTTAATGATAAAGGTTCGGTTTCCGCCCGGCGAAGTACACACGCTGCCGGTTTTGACCTGCTCAGACGGATCAAAGGGACAGGTCTCCGTCCACACCACGTCCGGCACCCACTTTTTCTCTCTGACCTGCATCTCGAGCGTGAGGCTCATTTGACCGTCAGAGCCATTTTTCAACCAGTTCAGGGTCTTCCGGGCATAATTCTGGCAGCGGGACGGATTCCCGCGCAGACAGTTTTGATTTTCAATCTCTCCAGCCGGGGAGAATCGATCCTGACTGAGGGTTGCCCCCGTCGCACCGATTAAGACCCATGAGTTCTCCTTTTTCGCCACGGAATCTTCGTTCACTCCCCACCAGCGCATGCGGTAGGAGAGATTTCTGTCAGTAAAATGCAGGGTAAGCGTGGCACGGATCACCGTTCCTGATGCGGGTGCACGAAACTGAAATGTCACGCGCTTGTCGCCATCGTAGCGGTAGACAAAATCGTTATTGCTCATGCTGAACGTTTTCGTGATGACGATATCTTCGGCGTGTCCCCCGCCCGGCCCGGCATTTCGGGTGCAGGTAAGCTCTACAGCAGGCGTGCGCTCACAGGTAAAACGGGTAATCTGCGTGTTATTGATCTCGACGTCGCGACACTGCGTGTCGGTGTCCTGCGTCAGGCTCTCCGCCTTATCCTCAACCTCCAGCGAGCCGTGGATAAAGGGAGCATCCGTTGAAATCCGGTCTGGTGGACGATGCTTGATCACATCCAGCAGGGCTTTGCCTGCCTCAGTGTGATTCATCTCCCGGGTACCCTTACTGTCAAGCGCACTATTCTGGCCTGCCGTTACCCCACCATACAAATTCGACTGTTCCGGGCTATCCGTAAAGCCGGGGATTAATGCCGCCGGATCGGCATTTTTCAGGGTATCCAGTCCTTTTCCCTTTACATCGCTGGCGTAATTTGAAGCTTCGTCATACTGCGTATTTGCCAGGGCGCATGCGCAGCAAAAGGTGCCGGCAAGGACGCTTAATAGGGGTTTCATTTGTCCTCCCGTATTCCAGCCAGAAACTGTCGGGCAACGTTGCGACACTCTCCGTCTTCAGCAATGCGTGCCAGCGCCTCCTTTATTCGGAGATTGCCGGTTAAGCGGTCATACCCGGCCTCACAGGTCACCACCAGGGCGGGCACCGCGCTGATGTCATAACGTTCAAACAACAGGGGATCAATCTGAACACCGCCGGCATTTTCTGTCCGTATGAGTTTAAAAAGCACCCGTACCGTTTCGTGAAAATCATTATTGATAAGACCATTGACCAGCACGGGAACATGAAGATGGCTGGCCTGCGCTATCATCAGCTTCAGGCCATCGCGCGGCACAGAAAAAGAGAGAAAATACAGTATCTGGCGCGCATTTCTCTCAGCAGCTGGCCGAAACGGTTTCCCGGCGACGGTCGCATTCGGTGAAAAGACAACGGGTGGTCGGAGAACCCGCGCCTGTGGGATCGGGTGGGGTAATCGCAGGGATTCGTCCAGGCTCTGAGCCCGCACGCAGGTAGCGGTCAGCAGCCCGCCAGACAGCAGGATAACGATCATATTTTTCATGAGGAGATCTCAAAGAAAAACGCAGTTGCGTTTGCGCCAGATGAGGTAACCGAAGTTCTGCCGGCTGGCCGGTGTGGCATGGCCAGCTTCCCAGGCCATCACGGTTCGGCCAAAGGGGTGACACCGTGCCGAATCGGGGTACATATTCACCATCTGGTACCGGAAGCGGTCTTTTGGCATGACCGGAGAGGGGTATTCAAAACACACTTTATTGTTCTGCCCCACACTGTTCATGATCATGCCCTGACGGTGCAGTTTGTATGCCATGCGTTCTGACAGCAGCACACTGGCTGCCTGCGGGCTGGCCTGGTCAGGGACAAACCCCGTGAAAGGATAAAGACTCCCGTGTGAACCGGCACACCAGAAAAGGGAGTTGAGGGGCATGGATACCGCGCTGGCCAGGGCATCCGCAGCACAGGCCCCCTGAGCGACGGGGTTCGCGAACAGAAACGCCTCGGGAGACAGTACCGACGCCAGCGAACTGTCATTCCAGGTCGGGTCCAGTTCGGAAAGATACCCGATGTCCATATCGCCCCCCTGCATACACCCAAGATCGGTAATAATATTGAGCCACCAGGTCAGCGGATATTTGTACCAGTGGACGTGATAAAACGCGGCAGTATCATCCCCACCCTGACGTTTTCCACCACCACTGCCAAGTTTGCCGGCAGAGATACTGAATCCGCCCAGATTCACCATACAGTAAGGAGCCCGGGTAACGTCAGTGAGTGCAAAGGGTTCCCAGTACCCAATCGCAATACCAATACGATAAAGCTCACTCATCGGACAGATCTGTACAGGACTGGAGGGATTTTCCGTATCCGGTTCATTGCCAGCCGCAACCGCTACATTACCAATCGTCAGGGGGAAAAGGCACCGCCAGCAGATGTCGGTGATCGGATTGACAAAATGTCCCTGACACTCCGGCGCAGAGGCACGTACTGTCGCTCCGGCACTGAGTAATGCCACCAGCGCCAGGACGGATAATGTGTCTTTCATTCGCGTCTCCTCTCGATGTCAAACCTGACGAGGTCAGGGTGCAACAGACGTTCTCTCTCCTTGTTCCGCTGCGCGACGATGATGGTATTTTTTTATTCCTGAGGCAGTGCGGCGGACGTGATTTTCAGGCGTCGTCCGTCCTGTATGACCCTGGCCGGGATATACGTTAACTGCAGCCTGCGGGATATGACGCCCTGCTGATCGAAGTAAACCCGTGAAGCCAGGCTGTCCGAGGCCTCCCGCACGTTCCCGTTAACCAGGATGATTTTGTAATAGGGTGTGGAAGGCTTCTGGGCCTTCATCCAGGCGATCTGGCGCTTATCATCGCCATCGATAAAATAGAGCGTGAGATTCAGGGAAAGTGTGTCGAGGGGATTGATGCGATCGCCCTGATGAACGAAGATGTGATGCTGTGCGTCCGCAATGTCCTGCTCCGCGGTAAAAGTGGGATCATACCAGGAGACATGTTCCCGGGAGTCGGCTCTCAGGCCAGGTACCGGAACCGGACGAAGTGCATGTGCTTCCACCCGCTGCGCAAACTGCTGCTCCAGTGCAGAGAGCGTCCCGTTGTTCATCATTGTCGCCAGTCGCGTCTGGATAAACGCGAGAAAACTCTGTTCCGCAACCGGCCAGGTATCACCCCAGGTCCCCAGATCTTTCGCCTGAGACAGGGGCAAAAGCCCGACCAGTATAAATATAGCGATAAGGCTGTCTCTCATCGTATTTCTCATGATTGCCTGCCTCTGGACCGAGGCCCGGATGATGTTCAGGGAACAAGCTCACGATTGATGGCGTGAACAGGCTTGTTCACGACCGGTAACGCAGTTTTTCGTAACCTGTGTGGTGACAAAAAGGCGCCGTTGTCATCAACGGAGCAGATCTGGCTTTCTCATCATGGACGCTGACGTGCAGACGCTGCCGACATGCGTTTCGCCACGTCCGCCTGAATCTCCGGTGTAATATCCGGCGCACCGGCGACCACCGCCGGTGCCACCAGGATGATCACGTCATGATGTCGTTGCCAGTCAGTTAATGCACCGTTGAGTGCAGCATTGAAACGGCCCGTGGTTTTTTTTACCGCCTCCTCTCCGGGATGTTGATGGCTCAACTGAGCCATAAAGCTGTTCACCGTGCCCTGCATATCAAAGGTCACCACCTCCTGCTGTCGCGAACAGAAAATTCTCACCGTAAGCCACGCGTTCAGGAGAAGCAGAATGCCACTGACAGCCGCCACTGACGTGACGATACGTCGCCAGCTGCGTTGCTGGCGTCGCAACCGTATGCATTTTGTTATCGGGATCTCTGTTGCATCCATTTCTGGAGTAACTCCATTTCATCAGGATACTTGTGGCAGGCCAGACGCCACACTGTCTCGGCAACACTGTTCCCCTCGCGCAGGCTCTGCTCACGATATTCAAAATCTTTACCGTCTGAGGAGGACATCACCCGACTGAGCGGGTCGAGAAGCAAACGGTGATAAGAAACCTGACCGGCGACACGCAGCATAAAGGCACTGAAATGGGCATCTTTGGCAGACGGGAAACCTTCAATGATGCTCTGTTCAGCAGGGCTAAACTGCCCTTCATTTGTCTGGTTATATTTGCGAAACGCCTCAAGATTCTGACGAAGCAGGATCTTGAAGGACGAATTCGACCAGGCTGCCTTGGCTGCGACACTGGCCTTTTCACCATCAAAATCTTCAATACCCTGTGTGATAGTGATATAGGCGCCGCCGTATTTCCTGGCCGTTCGGTAGCCGTTTTCAATAAAGTCGCCGATAAAACCGCTCTCACTTGCGAGCAGTTTCCAGGCTTCATCAATGATGGCCGCCTTACGTTCACTGCGTGGCGACAGGAACATGCGCTGTTCGACATAAATCATCATGGAAAACATGATGGCGGCCAGAAGATCGGGTTTGTTCTTGAGTTTGCCCATCTCCAGTACACAAAACCGAACCGAATCATCCAGCGCCGGGTTTGGGCTGTTGAAATACTCTCCGTATATGCCGCCGGTGGTGTATTTGTGCAGGGATACAATAATTTCTTCCATCCGGTTTCGTACGGTATCGGCCGTACGATACTGTTCGGATAAAACCAGCGTCTTAAGATGCGCGACGACATCATCGATTAGCGCCGCATTTCTTTTTTCCATCCAGACGCTTTGCACGGCGTTCAGAAGAATGGATTTGGTCGTATCGCCAACACCACCTGACGGGCACGACAAAACCAAAAGTAAATCGCGAATACTTTCCGCCGATTCAACAATATTCACGACCCCTGCAAACGGGTTAAATTTCAGCTCGGTGGCGTCGACATACACGCCCCCCACATTGGCACACAATGTTTTATAGGAATCCCCCATGTCGAAAGCCCATGCCCGTCCTTCGCTCTCGAGGATCTGGCGAATAAGGGTTTGCATAAGTATAGATTTACCGCCACCTGACGTCCCGCATATACCCAGGTTATAGTTGTCATTACCCAGGCCGGAGTCACTGTCAAACAGATCCAGAAACGAGAGCTGGTTGCGATAAGAGGGGATCGGCACGCCTCTGGAGCAGATCCGGTTGTCCGCGACAACGGGCATCAGATTCGCCACATTGAACGCTTCCGCCCTTAGCGTAGCGCCACTGCGCTTCATATCACTCCATAACCCTTCCGGCATCATGAACGGAAACAGCGCGAGGTAATTACGCATCTGCATAAACATTGGGGGGCACAACACAATCCCGTTGGCACGAAAGGTATTGTTTAACGCCAGCTCGCACATCAATGCTTTTTCGTCATCATCCTCACAAAACAGCGTGACGCTCAGGCTGTAACGCGCCAGCGCCGACTGTCCTTTCGAGAGGCGGGAGCGCAACCCATCCCACTCCCGGGCCGCCGCTTTTACGCCGGGCACCCATTTGCCGAAGGGCGAGTTTGCACGCTTGTCGTTAGTGGCAAATTTGCGCAACGCTTCGTTCTGACTTTTTGCCTGAGGTTCCAGCTCCGTCGTCAGGGTGATGGCGAAGGGACAGGGTACGGTTGATCCGGGATCAAGGAGGTTACTGAGGTTATTTCCCCCCTGCCACAAGGCAAACTGTTCCGGGTTTTTCTCCGGCATGAAACTCATTATGCGCGTGGAGATTCGTTGACCGTTGGCCGCTGACAGGCTCTGTCGAAGACTGTCTGCCCTGACCTCAAGCGTGATTGAGGGCTCAACACATTGTGCGTTCAGTTCTTCATAAGGATCCACCTGACGGGACGGTGGCGTGACCTGGTCGTGACGATAATTGATCAATTCACGTACCAGCCCCAGTAATCCCCCATCATTGACCAGCACAGAATGCAGGCGGACAGCAAAGAGAGATTGCTGCAGGATACTCAGTGTTTGGCCAAGCGAGCTGAAGACGCGGTCATCGAGACGACGACATTCTTCTGCGTAGCTGATAAACAGACGGTAATTACGTAGCGAGAGTGGATATCCTTTGTTGTTTGGCAGACCATAGAGGGCGCCACGCTCATAAAATGCGCGGGTTATGCGTGCAAATTTGTCCGCATGTTCACCCCGCCAGCTCATCCCCGTCAGGCCCGTATCCAGCATATCACTGATGCATTTACTCCCCAGAAGCAGCACGCTGAGGGGTCTTTCACGGGGAAGCTTATTGCGCAAAAAATTGTCCAGGGCATCCACAATGCTCTCATTCGCACCGATAAGCGGTGTACATTCGAGAACAAATCCGACGGTAGTGCTGTTGATGAACATACCTGTTTCAGGATCGAAATGCCGGTAGGGAAGCATGCTGAGCAATGAAGGGTAGGCCATCTCCTTCAGCACTGCGTCCGCTTCCGGTGCTCCGTCCTTGATGTGCCAGCCGGTAAGCATGCGTCGGAAAAATTCATTATAAAGAGTCATTTTCTGTACCCAATCCAGTGGTCAGGTACTGCAACGAATGAGACGACAGAAGGAGCATGATAAACGTCATCATCATCTACCCAGGCCGCAATCCACAGACGCGCAATAACCGGGCCGGCTCTCCCGGGCAGCGTCGCGCGGGTCTGCGTGTTTGAGACCATGACAACGTCTGACCCGCGGGATGAATACCCTCCCTTACCTGCCAATATGCCGGGAATGGACGAAGATGGCTTCAACGATGGCATGTCAGAGATCTCCGGTATGCTGGTTTCCCCTTTTCTGTTGACCTCAGCTGGCAGGTGCCGGGCTAACTGGTTGGCGTCTTCCATGGTCAGGCAGCGATCGTGTGCCAGCGATTGGCAGTCAAAATCCGTATTCATTCCAGCGCAGCCTGAAAGCAGGCAAATACCTGTAAGCATCGCAGTCAGATTACTGGTCATAACTGGGTCCTGTGGGCTGAACAACGTTGTGAAGAATGAGGGCAGAAATCGCGTGAAGGTATGGGAAGAGTGCGGGCTTTCCGGCATTGCATACACATACAGTCCATCGGAAACCGAATCCGCTCCTGTTTCAACACGGCCGTGAAGTGGCTCTCCGGATAGCAGCCTTATTTCCACGTAGCCGTTGACGGGTTCGCCGTTCCAACGGCGTCACCCAGTTTTAGCTCGTTTAACACCTCTTTCGTGATGCTGATGCCATTATCTGAAGACGTTTCTGGTGGTGTCTGTCGGGTTGGTTTTGCGTCCTCTCCATCGACATACCTGAGCTGAAAACCTTCCTGAAACACAACAGAAACGGAGACGCCTGCCCCGACAGGGATGACGGGGTGATATTGTTCAGCACGCTTGATGAAATATTCCGACAGGGTTTTCCCTGCCTGGGAGGTCCCCCCGCCCAGACCCGCGCGAGCAACTTCTCCGCTCGTTACGCTGTGTGAGGAGCCAAGACCGACCGTCGTTGACCCGACACTGGACATGGCGCTTCCCATGGCATCAATGGCTCCGCCGGCAAAAGCAAACCCGACTATTTTACCGTTACGTATCACGGGCGTCGCACGGATGCCGTTTTTGCCCATAAAAGAGATATGACCTTTGATTTTCTGATCGATGATCCGGTTATGGATTTGGCATGACAACCGATCGGTGCGCAACAACGCTCTTTCGCTGGAGATGTCGCCATACGCGGCGGCCGTCACGAAGCAACCGCGCAGATCATATTCACCGTCATTCGGCAGAATCACTTTCCCCGTCAAACGAAACTGCATGGGAGAGGAGGCACTCTCCCCAGTGACCGATGCATTAGCATCAGCGCCTTCAATCACCGTCGCCGGGGCAAAGCTGCCAGAAGGGATATAAGGCAGAGTGTGACGTTTACTGTTGGTACGGCTGTATCCGACGGTCATGGTTGATAGCTCAGATGGGTGCTGTGCACGGCCTGAGTTCACCGTCTGGTTCATCGGGAGCCCCGGATAAAATGCTGTTGGGGGAGGCACTGATGCTGGTAAGGATGTGCCGACAGGAAGTTGAGGTTCGGCCCTGTCATCCCGCAGTTTGAGCGTATCGGCATGATTTTCTGAACGCAGTGAGTCCATCTGCATCTGGAGATGTTTTAATGCATCGTTTTGCATCTGTACCGTTTTCCGGTACACCTCATTTTCTCCGGTGATCTTCGTCAGCTGCAGCTCAAACTGGTTCAGTTTTTTGTCCACCTCAGATGCCGTGTGCTGCAGGTCAGCGACTGCGCTTTCACTGACCTTTTTGCCAAAGGTGGTAGAGGTCACCGCCCCGGTCATATCCGGGACAGGTTTAACTGGCTGATTTTGTCCCGGTGCGGCCCGGGAAGGGGATCCAATGTACCAGGCTACAATACCTGCGCCTGCAAGACCCAGTAATAGTGCCACCAGCAAAGCCATCTGCTTGTTGCGCGTCATCACATTAATATTGGTCACGATGCGCCTTCTTATCCTCATTCTCACCTGAGGCAGTCATCCATACAGAAGCATCTTCGTCAGGCATTAATCGGGTTTTGAAAGGATAAATCATCACGGCGCGAACGCCTTTTGCCTGAAACAGCTTCTCAGTGAATGCCACCACGTGACGTTTGGTATTGCGGACATCCAGCCGATAGAGACGCAGCTCTCCACCGCTCCACATGTCCACCGGCTCCACCCTGAGTCCGGCAGTTAACTGAAGCCGTGGCATGGCGACGACTGGAGCCTTCAGAAAACCCTGCGGCGCCTCCCCTTTCAGAACGGCCTTCTGTATATCGGTCAGCAAATGGAGGTAAGGCTGCGATCTCTCCCATTGACGGGTGGACTCATTTTGCGCAGGTGTATCGGAAATGAAATGCAGCACCCGGCCCTGTCTTTTCTGGGGCAGCCCGATAACCGAGACCGTCAGTCCCCCTGCCGTGCGTAAGAAAAATGTGAAGGGCCTTGTTTGCGTGGTCATGAGTACAACCCCCCCGTTCGCCTGTCCCTGCGCCTTGTTGGCATTGACAAACATGCCCTGAACACTGTCGACAGCAATAATACGGTCCCCCGGCACGACAAACAGATTGGGATCGGTGTTGCTGATCGCGATTCTGACCTGGCTGTCAGGTCCGACGGGAATATCAACAGGGGGCAGGGATACGGGACTGGCATGAACCTGGAAATTCCCGCTGGCGGCTAAAAACAGCCCGAACTTAATGTAACGCAGACACATTTGTCTTCTCCCTGAATGCTTTGATGGTGACCATCCCCCGGCGATAACGGAGTTCCAGCCTGAGAGTCTTCTCTTCAGGCAGTTGCTTACGACTGCCTATCCATTGCTGAACAGTGCCATGAATATCCACCATGCCCGCGGACGGGTAAGTATCCAGACCTGAGAGATAGAATGCCGAGGTGACGTTATTATCAATGACCCGCTGGGCTTCTTCCGCCAGGACGTCCTGCATGGCAGGACGTGTCTCATTGTCGAAGAATCGCAGCAATGCCTGATGATTGGCCTTAACCGATTCAGGAGAAACGTTGTAGCGAAGCAACACTAACGATTCGGCGATCTGCTCGAGATAGCTCGCATCCGTTCGGTTACGGGACAGCGTAAAGGATGCATCCAGTCCCATCGGAATATAGGTTTCCTCATGGCTGTTAATCAGGGCATCGATCTGTAACCAGGCCAGCGTATTGCCACTCAGGGAGATGACAAGCAGCCCCAGGAGCATGACAAATGCGAGCGAGGTGTAACGCCCCATAAAGCGGTGCGCCTTCAGTTCCACACTCTCCCTCCTACGGTTTACTCAGCGAAGCCACAACCGGTATGACGAATCAGGTATTAATTTGTATCTGCCGTTGAAAAGAATCGAAGGAAAAGACCAGTAGCAAAGGTTAAATAACCAGGTGGAACCTTTGCCTTTTTTGAAATGTTTTAATCCCGTCCAGAGTATGACTGACATGATCAGGCCAGTGACATATTGTCCCGTATAAAAGCCCCATGCCATGGGGCAAAATACCGCGAGCGTTTCGTCTGTGGGTAATCCCACGGGACCTGACCGTTCATTCAGGGTCTGGGGAAAAATAAAGCGAGCAGCGCGCGTTTCATTCATGACGGTTGGCCAGATTATCAGCCACCCGACCGGGCGGAAATAATGGCAAACACCACTTTTGTGACCACGATGAATACCGGTATAAAAAGGAAAGTAGCCGGATTGTGGTTACGCAGGTAGAGCAGAAAAACCAGTACCGCTTCAGCCAGCATGAAGTAGTACATCATTGTGGAATCCGGACCAAACGTATCCTGAGCGTCTGCTTTGCCTGCAGAAGTCAGATCTTCAGCGTGAACCATGCCCCGTGCGGCAAGCCAGAGTAGTAGCGAAACCGCAAGATATTTTAACACAACTGGTGCCAGATGACGGTTAGGCCACCTCGGGTAAAGGGACATCACCCCAGCCATACCGCATAAAAACCTGAACCTTTCAGGCAGCCAGGCTAAACGCTCTTCACGCTGTTTATGCAACGTCTTAACCATATTTTTTCCTCAAACAGGGTTAACAGGAGATCATATTTCTCTCGTCAGGAAAGTCATTTCTGCGCAATATTTTTTGCTCCAGGACGCTACCGCCCCAGGATGTCAAACCTGTCGTGGGGAGAACACACCCGACAACTACTGCGACAAAAGAACTCCCCTTTTTTCCTGAACGCATAACGTCATACCCGGAAAAAACTCGCCGGATATAATTTAAACCCAGGTAATCGACGTGTTTTCGCTAATCACTAAAATCGTTACCAACGCTTATTCATTATGATAAAAACAGCACGAATAAAAAGTTAGACGGGTGTCGAGTGATAATAACCCCATAGTGCCATTGACTGAGTCTGAAGTTAACGCGTCCTCATATCTTCGTTATTCGTAGTGAGGAAAATCAATATTCTCATCCCAAAAACCATTGTCTTTTATAAAAAACATTCTTTATTCAATAATAATCATTCTAAAAGATGTTGAATCGGAAAGAGGGCGTTTTTAACGCATAAGTTTTAAGACAGGCTACGGACAGTTACACTATGAAGGGAAAAGGTTATTCATAGTCTGATGATGGCAGGTGATGAAATCAATTTTTCTGGAATACGATTGATCCATTTATACTCTTCCGCCGCACTTAACAATCCCTCACGATTAAAAACACCTAACTTTGCATAAACATTTCTGGCTTTGTTTTCCACAGTTTTAGGGCTTACTCCCTTATAAGCCGCAATTTTTCTGATTGAGCATCCGCAAATAATCATCCATGCTGTTTCCCATTCTCCTGGCGTGACTCTGGCCAGCGCTTTCTGTTCGGATAACGTTATCAGACTGGTCCTCTTCCTTGTCGGTAATGCTCCGGGCAGCAGAGACGAAAACCAATCTATACGTTGATTACATTCCGCCAGATCGGCCAGAAAAACCATCACACCTCCCCTGTTTTTGTATTCGCAGGGCATTAAGGTCATGATGAAAGCTCTGACGCCGTTAACATCGCAGAAAATGTTCCAGACCAAAAGATTGATTGTCTTTTTTTGTTCAGTAACCAGTGATTCAAAACTGTGTATAATTTCACTATTTCTGTCCGCAATTTCTGTTACGTAATACGCAGGAAGATCAGAATCAAAAGTGATCCCAGGGGGTAGGAAGCGAGAAATAAATCCCTCGCTGGCATCGACAATGCGATGGCAGGAATCTTTAATGTACCAGCACTTTATGTAACGCTTGTGAAAAAAATAAATATCACGATAAAGCTGTTGAGCTTCGGTTTTATCTTGTGGGTCTTTCTGCGCCTGCATATTCAGCTCCTCAAACATCGATAATGACAACGCCACTTTTTGCTAATCATCACTTAATATCATTCTAATCCGTGTTTGTGCCTGTGATTTCAACCAGTCAATCAGACTGGCGTAATTATTTCGGGTATCGGCCTTAATATCTTGAAGATCAAACATAAGTTTCAAAATCTGCTGCGCCACAAGCCGTGACTTGACGGCCTCCGTCATGATTTCCTGCTGAATTTTATCCTGCTTACAAAGTGTCTCATCCTCTCTTTTTTCTTTAGCACTGCGATAGTCTCTTATCCCTAATTCGAGCATTTCTGAGCAAACGCTTGAGATATTTGCTTCAGCATGAGTGTCACCTTCCTCGCGTCGCTCATTCACAATCGCGAGAATGCTATTCAGGGTTCTCTGTTTCATATATACATTTTGCCGCGGCATCACCCTTACCTCGTCAGAGAAAATGCACATGAATAAGGTTCAAATGGTGTCATAGAAAAAACCATCGCCTCATTCACAGTAAACAAATGTATCACTTATGCAGTGCTACTGTATTTATCCTAACACTTTAATTTTTATTAATTAGCCATTATAAAACCACACCCCGGCACTCTATAAGCGATTATACAGCCCTTATTCGGCCAATATACTGAAGAATAAGGCTTTGCTTCAAAGAATAATTTTTAAGCTAATGAATGCAAATGTTAATCTCGAAAATCATTTATTTGCGTGGGGTGTGCTGTAAAGTGAATGAGGAGCGCCATACACCTGAGCATATGTTCGGGATGGTTTACACCCTCCCCTGATATGAAGAATTGAGGAAAAATGGTCAGAGCAACTGCATTCATCCTGTCAGTCCTTCTGCCGGGTCCCCTTTATGCTGGAGACTGTTTCGAGCGTGCCGGAAGAGACTACCAAATAGATCCCGACCTTATCAGGGCGGTAGCCTGGAACGAATCTCACTTCCATAACAGCGTAACAGGAAGGAATCCGGTTTCGGGTTATGGTTCAGGCTTAATGCAGATAGATTCCCAGCATTTTCCTGAACTGAAAAAATATGGCATCTCCCCACAGCGACTTCTGCAGGACCCATGTCTTAATGTCTACACGGGAACCTATTATCTGGCAAAAGCGTTTCAGAAATGGGGAGTGAGCTGGCAGGCTGTCGGGGCCTACAACGCCGGTTTTCAACATTCGGCCAGACAAGCGATGCGGCGATACGCCTATGCCAGCAGGATAGCAAGAACCTACAGAGTCATAAAGACCATGCGGTCGGACGATGACGAATAAAAACAACATCTGAAAAGTAACATTCCGTTCTCAGGGAGATTGACTCAGCAATGATTTAACCGGGAAGAAAACCAGGCATATGGCCTCCACATGAATATCTCACAACATCAGGAGACCGTAAAAATTGCCTCCCTTTTCTTTCATTAAAATTGCAGAAAAAATGAGCATTAGTGCCATAGGTAAATTACGCGCTCGACAAAAGAAGCCCATATTTAGTGAGCGTCAACTCATTAATATTTCGTTAATGAAAAAAACCTCAGTTCTGTGCGGTACAGGGTATTTCATATGCAAACATACAGGATAATATGTCCATGTATAAAGCAGACGCGCCAGTGATTTGTGAAGATAGGGCGAGTTGCGGCCATTGTTGTTCACGATGATGAAAGCTTTTCCAGCAAAAATACCCCTCAAGTACTCAGCATACGAATGATGTTTAAACGCGCGCCAGGACTCATTTAAAAGGCCATTGCCAGATGAAACGTAATCTCACCAGTTTACTGTATTTTGTCACGGTTGCCCGCGAGCGAAGCTTTACCCGTGCAGCGGCACAGCTTGGTGTCAGTCAACCCGCGTTGAGTCACGGGATTGCTGAACTCGAAAAAAGCACCAATATCCCCTTGCTCTTAAGAACTACCCGTCGGGTTACGCCGACCAAAAGCGGCCAGTGTTTACTGCATGCCATCGGATCGCACGTTGATGAAATACAGTCAGAACTGAATAAACTTAGCGACTTACACATTCAGTATGACCGAACACTCAGGATCAACTGCGCCTCGCTTCTGGTGAGCCCTGTGCTGATGAGAAAGCTAAATCATTTTATTACGGCGAATCCGGAACTTCGTATCGAGTTAGGCAATACGGATCATCCCGAAGCGTTCGCCGGAGAAGCATTCGATGCATATATAAGACTGGGCCCGGGTAAGCGTAAAGAGTGGAACAGTCACCCTGTCAGTCCCCCTGTCAGAATGGCGGTCGTGGGTTCGACAACCTATTTTGGTCGTCATAACGAACCCGAACGGCCGCAGGACTTGTTCGCACATCAGTGCATCCAGTTGATGAAGAATGGGGAGAGGCAAACCAGCCGGTGGTGTTTTAAAAAAGGTGAATTTAAACAGGATACTCATGTCGACGGGCCGATACGGTGTCAGTCTCCTGCCCATCTGATTACTGCCGTCTTATCCGGTGCGGGACTGGGGTATCTGCCAGAAGGAGATGTCCTTCCCTTTATTGAGAAAGGACAAATGAAGAGGGTGCTGGAGGACTGGTGTGAGCCTTTACCCGGCTACTACCTCTGCTATTCGGCATATAAGAAGGCATCAGAGCCTTTGTTGAAGCTCATCGACTCGCTGGTTGAGAAGTCGCAAAGTTAGGCATTAGCGTCGAACGTCCGGCGATGACTGTCGGCACTGTAAATCCTGCAGCCAGAGCAGGTGAAGCCCTGTATCGCAGGGCTTCACCTCTTAGCACGCCATCAGGAATCGATGTGCTTTACTGGCGGCGCTGGCCGCCTGAAAAATATAGCGTTTATCGTCCTTCAGCGATTTCAGCCACGACGCAATATAGCTTTCGTGCTGGACCTCTCCACTCACGCCCAGGTCAGCCATCAAAAATGCGCAGCCCAGCTCAGCGATCAGTTCTTCAAACGCATAGCTCTCTGAACCAAATTTGCCCCCCTTCTCGCGGTCAAGGCGGCTTGCTGCGCCCGTCCAGTGAACCAGTTCATGCAGTCCAGTCGCGTAAAAGTTCGCGGCATCTGTGAACAGATGGCGTTCAGGTAGCCAGATTTCATCTGTTGAAGGCTGATAATACGCCCGTTGGCCGCGTTCGTTAATATTTGCGCCAGTGCGCTGAAAAAGCGCTTCAGCCTCTGGCAGTGGATCAAACCCGGTCACTGCCTGCGGGCTGATTTCGTCGTCCAGGTTAAGCCCGTCTGTCTGCTCGATGTTGAACACGGTGAAGGTTTTCAGCATCGGGATCCGCTCCAGCTCGCCGGCATCGTTTTCTTTCTCCAGCGTCTTATAAAAAATGCCGGTTGTGCCGGTTTCACCCTTACGAACCCGTGCGCCCTGCTCTGTGGCCTGATGGTAAGTCAGCCAGCGTGGATCCTGAAAGCCATGTTTTGCCGCACTGCACCACAGCAACATGATATTCATCCCGGTGTAGGCCTTGCCGGTACTGAAATTCGACGGAATACCCGACACTGCGCTGTTATGTTTCCACGGACATACCCAAGGCTTAACCCCCCTTTCCAGGGCCTCGATAATGCTGTTGGTTACCGTCTGGTATACATCCGTTTTTGTTCTGATTTTGTCTTTACACCCTTTCGTTTTTGAGGAGCCTGACGGCTCCAGCGGGGATACGCTGGTCGCCTGTGCGGCAACAGGGGCGGTTGTTTGGGTATGCAGGTTCATCGTCATGGCAGTTTCTCCTTTAGTGTGAATTTCGTCTTCGTATCGCCTGACGGTTCGTCTTCCCCGGAGTCGTTCTGGCCCGCAAGGGCGCGTAGCGTGCTATTTACCCTTGCGGGCCGGGTTGAGACGGGGGACGATTACCGGAAGCCTGATACGAAGGAGAAAGGCAACACAGGAGAAAATGACGGGATGCATACCCGGGCTTACCGCCCCTTATGCTGCGCGGGTGAAATGTGATTCATCCTGATGCTGATTCAGGGATGGCCGCCCAAAGGGCCGAGATACGAAGCAGGTCGATGCGCACAGAACGCAATCAAAAAACGGAAACGCTGCTGCCCGAAAAACTGATTGGTTAAAAAAGACAACGATGGCGGGTTCGACGCAGATAAGAATGTCGCCAAAAATGCCCTGCGGATGGTCTGTTGGGGTCGTAAAAACGTCCTGTTCTTCGGCTCTGACCAAATGGTGAGCGGGCAGCACTATTGTAGAGGCTGAACGGGAGGAGCAAATACGACACAGAATGCTTTCTCCGCTATGTGCCTGATGGCATACCCGACTGGCCATTCAACCGATTCAGCGAGCACCGGCTTCGGCGCCTCACACGGCCAACGGGATAAGGCATCTCCATCCTGTACGTTGACCTTTATCTTCACCATGAGAAGAGGTTGAGGCGTTCTCACACTGACCAGGCCCGTCCCCCGCCACGACGATCATGTTGCTGCATGGTGGTGACGCTTGTATGGCCCATTGCACCTTTCACCGTAACGCATGGTTTTATCCCTTACCGGGGATACAGCTGATTTTATCCCCGGTAAGGGATAATAAAGGTTATATCCCTGGTAAGGGATAAAACCTTTATCTGTTTGCAGAGAGTCAAGCCCTCATCCATTTAGCGCAACGGGCGGTTAAACCAGACGTGCATGTAGCTTAGTCATGGACCGGGTAATCGACTCAACAACCTCAACTGAAAAACCGGCGGGCAAAGATTCTGATACCCTCTGTAAAGCTGCAGGCACGTTCTTAGCGAAGAAGTCCAGGATCTCATCCATTTCACTTTTCCGGAAGTTCACTTCATCCGCTAAGGCGAAGAAGTGTCGGGGGTAGATCTGGTTGATTTCATACTTCCGTCCCTTGGTTGCTTTGAGGCTCATTGCAAGTTTGAGATCGCCAATATGCAAACCTCGTCCACCCAGCACGGGGAACGCAGAGATAATGTCGTAAAACGGGGTTAGCCGGTAACTTCCACCTGCCTCAATAAAAACAGAAAAATTCTTGGCATGCCCGTCAGTCGCACCAAGCAGCCACTGGAAAACCTGAAATTTCATAAAATTAAAACGGTCCTCGAGTGCATTACTCGAGCCAAGCAGGAACGCCATTATCTCAGGGATCCCAGGACCACCATCAGATTCATACTTAACCGAGGAAGGCAGACCGAACACCTGACACATATCTTCCTGGGGAAGACGTAATAACATCGAGTGTTCTCTGTTCCACCGCCGATCAAAACGCTCAACGGCTAATGCTCTTATACAACCTGCATTGATGATTTCGGCATCCGGAACGTCAATGCCCAGTGCCATGGCTAACGCGAGACAAAAATACTCATTATCAACGCTTTCACTCAGATCGAGGGTCGCGCTGGGCTGGTGTATTTCACCAATGGGTAATTTGATGATATGACTGGTTGGGGTGATCCCCCTCGGAATACACCAATCCCTGTCGATTTTGAGAAGGGCGGTTTTTTCCTGTGCGCCTGCAACGGATATGCGAAAATCGTCCTCCCCGTTAATCATACCGAGGGGAATATCGGACTGATACGAACTCAGAATTGCTTCAAGCCGGTTCTCATTCAATCTCTCCCATGACATCACCGGCGCCGGAGTGTGTTCTCCCTGAGGAAGCAATGTGACGGCCCCGACGCTGTCACGCCCGATCTCGGCTAACAAATCGAACGGCTGCCTGGATGATGTCTGATAGCGTCTTACGATGCGGTCCCGGATAGCAGGATTATCGGGGAGCAGATTATCGAAATAATTAATGACTGCGTCAGACGTTATCGTGCCAAACTGTAAGGGAAGAGACAGAGATATGGGCCTGGCATAGCGGTTGTACAGCCATTCCCGGTCATATCTGAATGTATGCGCCCCGTTCGCAAGTTTCGTGAGTTCTCCGACCCGTTCGTTATTCATCCATGTTGTGAGCACAGGCATTACCAGTCCACCTCCTTCTGGCGGGAATGAGGCTCCCCATTCTGTATGTCGTGCTTTTCATAGAGCACCAGAGACATTTCAAGCGCCTGAATCAGTTTAAAAAATGTTTTAATCGTTGTTTTATCAGGATTATTTTCAAAATTTGAAATCGTAGCCTGCTTGATGCCGATTCTCGCGGCCAGTTCAGTTTGAGTAAGTCCATGTTTCTGGCGGGTTAGTTTGAGGTGATTAGCTAATTGTTTGGGGCTGTAAATTGCGAGTGTATTCATGGTACCGCTGCTCCAGTAAAATTATCCCCACAAACGGATAACGTAATGTTTATCCTTTTGTGGGGATAATGTCAAAGCTTAGTTAACTCTTAAAGCATTCGGTTTTTTTGAACTACCTGATTAATTACTCCTCCTTTATCTGTTCTGTCGCGGGTAAGGATGATCACGCCTTTTCTACACACATGAGAAACATTAGCGACCATCACATTATCTTTTTCAAGAGACTGGACCGGTCGCGGTACGAATGGATAACCCGAAGTAGTGACCAAGCTGAATGTCACTGAGCATATGGTCTGCCGGCCCACAGGCATAGCATCCCGGCCGGAGCAGTAAACACTGGTCGGCCACCTGGCTGGCATGACTGATAAAGTGGGTGTTCATGATGATGGTCTTCTGCTCCTTCTTTGCAAGTTCATGTAGCAGGCTGATGATGCGATGCTGATATGTGAAATCGAGACTGGACTCCGGCTCGTCCAGAATAAGCACATCGGGGTCCGGAACAAGTGCTTTTGCGATAGCACAAAGCTGAAGCTCGCCACCGCTGATCTGATTGACATGCTTGCCTCTCAGATGCCCGGCACCTAACCTGACCAGCACGGCTTCAGCCCGGGCGTAATCATCAGGAGTGGGCGTCCTCAGATAACCTTTATCACCTCCCAGACCAAACGTGATAAAATCGAGAATGGAATAGTCAAAGGGGATATGTCGGGTCTGCGGGACCCAGGCCAGGCAGACCTTTTTGTGGTCAGGACGCTCAATAGTGCAGCGTCCGGAATGCGGACGGAGGATCCCGGCAACAACTTTAAGCAACGTGGTTTTCCCCGCACCGTTCGGGCCAAGAACACACAGCACTTCTCCCTGCCCCAGCCGGAAGCTGATATTCTCAAAAACCGGCCGTTGACCTTTAAAGCCATAGGTCAGGTTCTCAGCGATGATCATGAGAGGCTCCTCTGACATACAGATACGCAAATAACGGCGCCCCTGTCAGCGCGGACAGAATACCGACGGGAATTTCCGCGTAGGTGAGCGCGCGGGCAAGCGTGTCGATAACAAGCAAAAAAAGCGCACCACATAATGCCGAGACGGGGATTAATTTTCCGTGGTTGTTTCCGACCAGGGCTCTGACAAGATGGGGGATCACCAGTCCCACCCATCCCACCACGCCACAGATAACGACGGACGCCGATATCATTACAGAGGCTGAGACCAGAAGTATTATCTTCAGTAACAGCGGATGTAAGCCCTGAATTTTCGCCTCATCGTCGCCCAGAGAGAGAATATTCATCGTCCACCGTAGCCTGTAAATCACGAAATAGCAGAACACAAAGAGCGGGATCAGGCTGAAGACTTCTGTTTTGACCAGCGATGAAAAGCTGCCCATCAGCCAGAATACGATGGCGGGCAGAGTATCCTCCGGATCGGCCAGATATTTCAGGACAGAGACAAAAGCGACAAATACCGAGGCAACGATAAGACCCGAGAGGATCGTCACGATCGCCTCCTGGCTTTGCCGGAGAAAGCAGAGGCCAAACACCAGGGCGAGGCTGAGCATCCCGAATAGAAAGGCACATCCCGTGGAAACCTGATAAGACAACCCCATCACGATCCCCAGCGCTGCACCAAAGGCTGACGCCGAGGAGGTGCCGAGCACATCCGGGCTGGCCAGGGCATTTTTCAGTACGGCCTGATACGTCGCGCCGGCGACAGACAGTCCCGCTCCCACCATCACGGCAGCGATGATACGTGGCAGGCGCAGATCGAAAATCACAGCCGCTTTTTCTCTGGCGTGATCCGCGTAGGGTGCTCCCAGCAGGATATGCATCACCTCCTGTACCGACAGAGAATAACGGCCGATAAACAACGAGGCCAGGCTCATGAGAACCAGGCCGGCACACAACAGGATCAGTAGCCGACGGTAGGTTTTTTGTTCCGGCATAACGTTCTCGGGGGTGGCTGAAAAGGGACGTCGTTTAACGCTGGCTGAGAACTTCATTCAACAACCGCTCCGGGATAGCGTAGTTAAACATGGTTTTGTAATACGCTCTCGTCAGGCCTTTCATATCAGCATCACTCACAAAGTCAGGCTCCAGTTTGCTGATCATAAACAAGGGAAGCAGGGGCGTTTCAGCAGACAATCCTCCCCAGTTGTGTAATCCCACCGGCGTTGAGTAGATCCGCTTGTTTTTCCAGGCGCGTATCCCCTGCCACATCTGTCCGGGATTGCGGTTATCGAGCAGAGCCCGGGCACTCCCGAACACAACGAAAATCACATCCGGGTTCCACGCCATGATCTGCTCCATAGAGACCGTAATGTACCGACCGGCATCACCGCTCACCTGAAGGTTTCCGGCAACATTCTCCATGCCGGCCATTTTGAGGTAGGTGTCGCCGAAAGTATGGGGACCACTCACACGCAGGGTCTTACCGTCACTTTGTTCGAGGTATAACGCTCTGATGTGCTGCTGACGTATCCGGTCGGCATAGGGCTGGATTGCTTTCCGGGTCGTCTCCCACGCCCGATGAAATTTGTCGGTCCGGGGCAGGCCGAGCGAATCCTCAAAGGCGGTTTCCCAGTAGCTCTGCGTCTCTTCGGGATCGTATTTAGCACTGCCGCCAGTATCCAGATTGACGAGCGGCACGCCCGCGCGTTCGAGATGGTCATTCTGGCTTTTTCCATAATAGAAAATGATATCCGGATGAAGATTCAGTAACGTTTCAAGATTTACTGAATAATCTTCGTTTATAAATCGCGTGGTGATCCGTCCAATGTCGGGCTTCATATCTTTCAGTACGTTCATGTTGGCATGCAAAAAAGCCCAGGGCCCTACGCCAACGACCTGACTGTATGCCTGGGGGTTGGCAAGAATCACCCCGAAGGGGCAATTACCGGTGATGATTACCCGATGATGCGTGCCTGGTTTCTCCGCGGCGGCATGCACAAAGGCGGGAAAAAAACACAGGGCCAGCAGGAGCGTGTACAGGACGTGCAGAACTTTAAGCATAAAGATGAGCCTCCAGGTTTAAGGGAAATAACAACCAGTCGTCCTTCCAGCCGGCTGGCCGACAGCCCCTCACCGATGTGGATGAAGGTGAATATTACGTCGCCACTGATCGCGACTGCGGTTATCGGGCATGAGTGTGCAGAGATTTCCTGCGATGCTTCTGTCTGATCCGCAGACAGCTGACCCCCAGTGATAAAAGTGAGAACAAGGTCCCCGCCACCATGCTGGCACGAATGGCCCCCCCACCGAAGACGTTAAACATGACCGCAACCAGGGCTGAGCCGATGATTTGTCCCGTCAGGCGTGATGTCCCCAGCAGGCCGCTTGCAATATTGTTTTGCTCAGGACTGACGGCGGTCATAATCAGCAAATTGTTCGGGGACTGAAACAACCCAAAACCGAACCCACAGAGGGCCACCCGCCAGAGGATCTGCCCGTTCGATGGCATATGGGGAAGCCATATCATCAGAAACATGCCGACGACCAGCATTAGCAGGCCTGCTATTGCCACCCGTTCGGCGCCAAATCGCGTACTCAACTCCCCTGCAATCAGAGAGGTCATCATGGTAGCCAGTGGCCAGGCCGTCAGCATCAGACCGGCTTGCACAACGTCCCGGTGCAGCGTGTTATGAAAATAGAAAGGGAGCGCGACGTAGGCCAGGAGCTGCGTACTGTAGGAAAGTAACGACATAGCCAGTGAAAGTGAGAACACGGAGCTTGAGAACATTGCCACCGGGATCATCGCATGGGACTGCTTTATCTTTTGATCGCGAACTAAATGTCTTCCCAGACACACGAGCACGAGAAAACTGACCACCGCAAAGCATGCATGATTTTTTGTCACACTCAGCGTCAAAAATGCGAATGACAGACAGGTCAGAAACACCAGTCCGGCCCCCCCTCTGTCAAAAGGTTTGACCGTATAATCCGATGATCTTAATGAGAATAAACACAAAATAAGTGAAAGACAGGCCACAGGAATATTGATTGTAAACAGCCAGTTCCAGTTAGCCAGTGACAGGATAGTGGACGCCACAGACGGACCCGCAGCGGCGGAAACCGAAACGACCATGACATTAATGCTCAGGCCCCTGCCAAGGAGTCGTGCCGGATAAATCTCTTTAATTAAGGCGGCATTGACACTTAATATTGCGGCCGCGCCCATCCCCTGAACAACACGAAAAAGCGTCAACATATTCAGGGAGCCCGATAAGGAACAACCGAGAGACGACAACGCAAACAGAATGACTCCCGTTATAAATATCCGCGTATTACCAAACGTTCGCCCCAGGGCCGAAAAAGGAAGTAATGTTGCAATCACGGCGAACTGATAGGCATTGATGATCAGAATCGACGCGGATTCGGACACCGAAAAGTCTTTCGCAATCAGAGGAAGTGCCACATTCGCAATCGTGCTGTCCAGCATGGCAATGACCGTACTGAGCGAAACCGCCAGCACTGCAATAATGCTGACCGGTTTGGCATCTGGATCCAACAAACTGTCCACGTCCCCTCCTTTACCACACCTGGCATCATGAAACGCCCGGTATCCCCAAACGGAAATATGCATACGTTATAACATAACGTGATAATGATAATTATTATCCTTTGAAAGGATGATTAACAAAATATGTCGCCAGGGGTGCGTATCCCCCTCACTGAATAATGTGACTGAACGGTATCCAGGTAAAGACGGCATCGTCACATTTAAAAAGGCGTATTGTCTTTTTTTGCCACTATTCACAGCCAGACGGTTAAAACAGGCCGTGAGATATAAATAAATTAATCGGTCTGTTTATAAGTTTATTTATTTATAATCTTATTAGTTCATTTATATAATAAACAGAAAATAAACATGGCATTGATTTTTACGGACAAAACCCGAAAAAAGAAACACATCACATTTCATCCACTTAGCCGCAGTGATAATAGCACCGCTGAATAACTACCGTTCTTAACTTTACCGAACCGGGTACGGTCTCAGGCCAATCACCGGAGAACCGTTTTGCTTTCACAAGCAGTGGAACTGGCTCATATCCAGGCTCGGCGAACCATGCTAAAAAAAAGGAAACAATAAAATGAAGCAAATTATTCCCACGGCGATAGCCGCCTCACTCAGCCTTATTCTCAGCGGTTCTGTTATGGCGCAGGATCATCATTCCCTGCAGGCCGCACCGGGTTATACCGCCACACAAACCAAAGGGGAAACCCTCTGGAGTGATAATGACACCGCGATCGACGTGCTTGGATCACTTCGTTTGTTCGGAAAGACCGATTCTGCGCACACGCAGAAACACGATATTCAGAACAACGATTCCCGTCTGGGGATCGCCCTGCGGCATAACCTGCTGGCCGGAGAGAGCGATGCTTTTGCGCTGGGATACTACGAAACGGGCATTCACGGACTGGATTCTTCAACGGATGGCCTCAGCAACAACGTCTATACCCGACAGGCTTACGCCGGAGTGGGCAGCGAAACCCTGGGTATTCTCACGTTTGGTAAACAGTATGCGCCGACGGACTGGGGACTGGGGGTGGATACTACCTATGCCTGGGGCGGCAAAGGAAAACATGATCAGGCCGGCATGTCGACGGATATCGTCAATTCAGCGGGCATCTGGTACTACACGGACGATCATCTTACCCTGGGCGTCATGGCACAGGGAAATGACAGCGTCGACAAAATTGGATTTGCCGACTACGGAAACGGTCCCGACCTGCACGATGCCTTTCGTGACGGCGCCGCACTGGTTCACAACGGCGCAGCGATGGCAGCCCGCTATCAGTGGGAGAATGGCCTGATGTTGTCCACAGCAGCGGCCTATAACCACTATACGGTGAATACCGGCGTCAGCCAGGGCTGCACGCCTTTTGGTCCTAACGGTCACTGTTACCCCTGGACCGAAACGGACGGGCAGCCGTATGACGGGAATACCTATTCCATGGGGATGAATGCCAAATACACGACAAACGTGGGCGATCATGCCTGGTATAACGGTGCCCAGGCCACGTGGTACGTAAATAAAGTGGATAACGTCACCTCAGCAACACGGGGGCATTATCGCCATAATCCTTCGCGAGCAGACGATCAGGAGACCATCCTCGGCCTCGAATACGATTCCCGGCTCCACTTAACGGACAACTGGAGCGTCTACGCCGATGTCAGCTGGCTGCGCGGAGGCGATGCCATGGAGGGACAACATCTTGAATCGACCGTGCTGGGCACCGATTACTGGTTAGGTAAAAATGCGGTCACCTACGTGGAATACAGCTACCAGAAAGCCTGGGGCAACGCCAATGACGACTGGAATATTGACGATCATCTGGGTGCTGTTGGGCTGCGCGTCTTTATTTAGGTGGGTCTGACAGGTGAAGCGCGGGCTCGACAAAACAGTCCTGTGTCTTGCCCGTGTCTCCCGCTGCTCATCGCAGTATGGTGATTCAGCCACGTCAGGGAACGCCTGCCCCACCCCGTTGTATGTTCATCCCAGGACACCAAAAGCGACAAACAATTACACTGTCTCGAGAGAACAAGAGAAAATGATTTGTTATAACGTAACAAATAAAAATCCCAGACAAGGAGTAATGCGGTATGGCCTCACGAACGACGCGACGCCAGCTCATTCTGGCCGGGCTGACGACACTGCTCACCAGTACGATGTTCAACACGGTCTCCTGCGCACAGCCGGTATATCAGCAGAAGACAAACTCACGTGGGACGCGCAAACCCCGGGTAATGATAGATCCGGGCCACGGCGGAAAAGATCCGGGCGCCACAGGGTACGAAGGAACACAGGAGAAGCACATCGTTCTCGAAACCGCAAAATTTCTTCAGGCCATGTTGATCATGAATGGTGTGGATGCACGGCTCACACGTACAGAGGACATCTTTGTTCCACTCTATGAACGGGTTCAGATGGCCCATCATCACGAAGCGGACCTGATGGTATCCGTGCATGCGGATGGTTTTACCAGCCCGAGCGCGCAGGGAGCCTCGGTTTTTGCCCTCTCGACCCGCGGGGCGACAAGTGCAATGGCCAGGTATCTGTCAGACAGTGAAAATGCTGCCGATATAGCAGCAGGTGAAAAGTCGAGTGCCGGAGACCGGTATCTGCAGGAGGTTATTTTCGACCTGGAACAAACGGAAACGATCCGGGAAAGCCTGGCGCTGGGTTCTCAGCTCATTCACCATATTGCCCCTGTCCATACGCTGCTCGCCCCCACAACGGAACAGGCCGCTTTTGTCGTACTTAAGTCTCCTTTGATCCCTTCTGTTCTGGTTGAAACGGCCTTCATAACCAATCCTGCCGAAGAGAAACTGCTCAGCACATCGTCATTCCGGTACCGTATGGCCAGTGCGCTGAATAACGGAATACTGAATTACCTGAACACTAAAAAATTATTATAAAAGAATAAATTACTACTCTAAGCATGTAGAGCAATGTCCTGAGGGATCTCCGTGCCTTATGCCGGCACCCGGAGATCGTCACTTATCCGGAGGACATACACGACATGCCCGTTACTTTGCTCTCAGCTCGCCCTTTCATTGTATCCATGTGGCTGGTTCTTTTTGCATTCTGTAGCCCTGCCGCGGCGGTTTCGTTATCACACACCGAAGAACACAGCCTGGATTTTTATGGCACGCTGATTGCCAGACGGTTCATAAGCCGCAAGACCAGCGATAACGGTGATCGGACTTATCTTTACTTCGGACTGAGGGGTACGCAACAACTCAGTCATGACTGGCAGGCCTTCGGACAGTGGGAATACACAGTCAGCGCAACAGATGCGTCACGTAACGCAACTCGCCTTGCATTTCTTGGGGTGAGAAACCGGACAATGGGCAGTCTGGATATCGGCAGAAACTGGGGGGTACTGTACGACGTCACATCCCTGACCGATCGTTCGCCCCTGTTCAGGGAAATCTCGTACAACTACGTGGACAACCTGACACGCGGCCGGGCTGAGGATCTGCTGACATATCGCCGGTCATTCGACCTCGTTCATACTCCCGTGCAACTGGCACTTCAGTATCAGTTTCCGGGCCATCAGACGGATCGCCCGGTGACAAAACGTTACGGAAAGGGGCTGGGTGCGTCACTGGAGGCATCTTTCACTTCCCGGTTCAGTGCAATCGTCGCCGCCTCCACTTCTTGCGCAACCCGCGTACAGCAGCGTGATGTGGGCTATCAGAAGCAGATCCGGACACTGGCAGGCGGCCTGCGATATCAGTCACCAAAATGGTATCTGGCGGCCGTATCCACCCGCAGCAATAATGCCATTCACCCGGAACCGGCTGCGAACGCCCATCCCGCATTCAGCGAGGAAGTGCTGATGAAGGTGATGCTGACCCCCTCACTGCAGCCACACGTGGGGTATACCCGTTTACGTCAATCCGAATCAGGGTATCGCCGGGATGTGCTGAACTATGAGGAGGTCGGATTAACGTGGTATGTGGGGAAAAACATGCAGATTTTTATGGATTACAAACTGAATAACCTCAGACACCATCACCGTCAGACTGATGCTGCCGACAAGACAGAGTTAGGCCTCAGCTACCACTGGTAGAACCCCAGGGGATCCTGTCGTTCTCAACCTCGCAAATTATCGTCAGGCCATGCTGACCATAAATGGTTTGGATGGCCACGATACTCACAGCTCACAACATATCTAAAGTCAGGGGGATGTCAGAATCAGAGGTTTAAAAATGTGGGTTGGTGCAGTGTTTCTCAGTCGCTCATCAGATATGGCCGGCAGAACCAGCCTCCACCCGTTTGCGCTGATGTCCAGACCAGGAGTGACAGAAAAGGAGGTCAGGCGGTTGATCTGAATCAGAGCGTCTTCATTCAGACCGGTCATTTTCAAGACGGTGTTGCGCTCGTATATTCAGGGTTGTCTGCCGATTCCCATCTGAACCTCCTTGTTCAATACCGTGTTGTGACCTGAGCTGAAGGCCTTATGCCCTGCCCTTCTGAATTAGACCGCCAGACTGGCCATGTCACCGGTTCTCTTAATCTTTTCGGGCAACAGGAGTGAGCATATACAGCATCAAGATATTTACGGCCTTCAACATGCTTCGGGTACCAGCGCGCAAGTTTGCTCGATTTTCGTCCTGTCAGCCCGCGGCGTGAACAGTGCAATCCCTAAGTATTTACTGGACGGTGAAAATGCTCCTGATACAGCCGCAGGTGTAAGGTCAGGTGCCTTACACCGGTATCTGCACGAGGTTATTTTCGTTCTGGAAATACGGAAAAGCCTGACGTTTAGCGTTCATCTTATTCAACGCATATCCCCTGTCGCTATGCTGCGTAAACTGGATCAGAGCAAACTTGCCATGGCCCCCTGGCTGACGTCCCTTTCAGGGTATTGTTCTGATAATCACCATGTTAAAACTCAAGGGAGGTAATAAAACTTTGTTTCTGGCCACTTGTTCCGGCGAAAGATGAACAATGTTTGGAACGACTTCTTCCGGTGATTCAAAGGAATTACGTGCCATAAGATTTTTACCCTGTAACGTGATATGTTTCTGTAATGCTGTGGTGCCAAAATCATACAGATCAAAACTGACTTCAACTGGAAGTTTTTCTTCCATGTTGAGCGCAAAGAAAGCAATTTCGTTTTTCGCCGCATTATAGACTAGGGTACTCTGTACGATGTTTGCCGCGCCATAACAAGTGTCAACCTGTGATACCATGCCGAATTGTTTAAGAACGGTTCCGCGTGCGTACTGACTCACCATCTTGAATGGCCAGAAAATAGTCTGCCGTATGGCGTCCCCGCCAGGAAGGGTAAAAATCGGCGCGATGACGTTCACCAGTTGCGCCAGAGACGCCATTCTGACGCGATCACAGTGGTTCAGCAGGGTACACATTAACCCACCAAACACCAGCGCATCCAGCAGCGTATAGGACTGTTCGAGCAATGGTGGCGCGACGTTAAAGCGACTATTCCCGTCAGCAAAATAGTTTTGCCACGGTTCACCGTCGAGACTCCAGATATTCCATTCATCGAAGGAAATCATCATATCTTTTGTGGATCGGGTCTGGGCCTTCACGTAATCCGCTGTGGCAATAATGGTCTTAATGAAATTGTCCATCTGTACGTAAGACGCCAGATAATCCCTGGTGACGCCTGTGCGGTTTTCAAAATAGTGATGACAGGACAGATAATCGACCTGGTCATACAGTCCCTCCAGCACAATACGGTCCCATTTCGGAAACGTTTTCTGCATGGAATTCGAACTTCCGCAGGCGACAAGCTCGACAGACGGATCCACCCAGCGCATGATTTTCGCCGTTTCCCGGGCTTTTTTTACGTAATCCGCTGCATTCAGTGCACAGGTCTGCCATTCCCCGTCCATTTCATTTCCCAGACACCATAATTTGAAGTCATAGGGGGCTTCCCGTCCATGCTGACGGCGTAAATCGCTGAATGCGGTCCCGCCTGACAGATTGCAGTATTCGATGAAGTAACCCGCCTGCTGGGGCGTTCCTGTTCCAAGGTTGACCGCGATCATGGGCCGGAGATTCAGTTTTTCACACCACGTCGCAAACTCATTAATGCCGAATTCGTTGGTTTCCTTCGACAGCCAGGCATAATCCAGCCGGACTGGGCGCTGGTCTTTCGGGCCAATCCCGTCCTGCCAGTGATAACCGGAGACGAAATTTCCGCCAGGATAGCGAACGGTGGTGATCCCCAGTTCCTGTACCAGTTTCGCCACGTCCATCCGGAAACCATTTTCATCCGACGTAGCGTGTCCTGGTTCATAGATCCCGGAATAGACTGCCCGTCCCAGATGTTCGACAAACGAACCAAACAGTGCAGGATCCACCTGTGCAATAATATTATCGCGCTGGAATATCAATCTTAACGTTTTCATTGTAATCCCCCATGATATGCGGTGTATGGAAAAGCGCTTTTTCAATGTTTGCCATACGGACCGCAGTTAATGAGTAAAACTTGTGAACGACAAAGAAGGTCAGGGCATACGCCACGGCAGGGATCCAGACCATCAGCGCATATATCCCCTGAATTGCGTTTGCGGTCTGCTGCGGGGCATCCGCGACATAGCCGGAAACCGCCAGTACACCGCCCACAATCGCGCCCCCCACGCCCAGCGCAATTTTCAGCATAAACAGGTTGCCGGAGGCACAGATACCGCTGTACCGTTTGCCAAATTTCCAGGCTCCATAGTCATCCACGTCGCCGATCCACGTCCACAGCACCGGACACCCCAGCTGGTGGATCACTGACAGCACAGCGAAGTAAACAAAGAAGACCGGAAGGTTCCCGATGGGGACAAAATACAGTCCCAGCGTGAGCAGCATCGCGCCGCATTTTGTGAATTTATACACGTCCACCTTATCAAAATGTTTTGTCAGGAATGGCGTCAGATACGATCCCACGATACCGGACACAACAGACAGCGCCAGCAGGTACGTATTCTGCGAATCTGGCATATGCATGACGTACTTACCGAAGTAAATCAATGCTGCGCCCCGGACGAATGACGGAATACAGTCCAGGAACATCGCGACCATACAGACGATCCACTGGTCATTTTTCACCGCTTCTTTCAACATAACGGACATTTTTATGTCGTCGTGATCCTGTGGGACGATGCGTTCTTTTGTCGCGAAAGCACAGAAAAAGAACATGATCACTGAAATAATCGCAAAGACGGTGATCACCCAGAAGAAGCCAACCTGTTTATTACCGTGACCGAAATACGCAACAAGCGGTAGCAGAGTAAGGGTACAAAACAGGCTGGCAATCCCTGCGCCCATGAAACGGAATTGCTGACAGGACACGCGTTCCTGTGAGTTTATCGAAATGACGCCGCCCAGTGAGCAGTAAGGCATGTTAACGCCGGAATAGAGCAGGGACAGCAGCAGGTAAGTAATAAAGGCATAGATTACCTTAGCCGTGTAATGAAAGTGTGGTGTGTAAAACATTAACATACAGCTTAAGGCGAACGGGATCGCACAGCCCACAATCCACGGACGGAATCGCCCGTATTTTGTGACTTTCTTATCCATATATGTCCCGTATAACGGATCAAATATGGCATCAATCACACGGACAATTATAAATACAGAAGCGACCGCCCCCGGTGCGAGGCCAAAAATATCGGTATAAAAAAAGGACAGAAACATTGTTATTGGATTAAACAACATATTACAGGCTGCATCGCCTGCGGCAAAACCACATTTCTCAAAAAAAGTCACAGGCTTGTAATCTATATCTCCTATTGTAAGAGTTTGTTTAATATGTATCATTTCCTATCCCCTCTTAGAGCTTAAAGTTCTATATTAATTGTGTATGTAGAATAAACAGGGAATGTGTTTGTAATCTCATTAACTATTTCTTAGCAGCATTGTTCATAAATATGACTGAACGTAGCGCCTTTTTAAGGCGAGCGTCACCGCTTCGAAATTCCGATGGCCTGCAGCCCTGAGTCCTGCTTTATTCTCTGCGACATGTATATTCCGCGCCCTGTCACACTGCTTTTCACCACCGATAGTGCCAGGAAACATTATCTTGATAAGCATGGCGACACAGTCAGACAGTAGTCCCGCCTTTTCAATGAGCGCATGCATGTCTGCGACACCACCTGCATGGGGTTGCCTGCCGGGACTGGGATACATACGGGACAACAGACAGTGGAATCGCTATCTGCAGGCGCAGTACGGACACCGCTGGAAAGCGCGCTTCGTGAAGAAAATCCATGGGGCCAGTAAGAGCGGTGGTACCTGAACGACCCCCTTTGTCTGCGGAGAAGCTCGGGCACTACAGCACTGCCGCTTTAGTGCCTTACTGTTATGACTACCACACTCGCGGCATGTGCTGACGCAGGCAGGGATAGCGGCGTAGTTCAGAAAAAAGCCCGCTTTTGCGGGCGGGCGAAAAAGTTGACTATATAAGGTAGGTGTGAGTTGACCTTTTCTCCCGGGAGAGGTTGTATCGGCTGATTCACTGATGTCCAGAGAACCTGCGGGCAGGTCAGTTTTTCCCACCTGTCAAAGCGTAGCAGCAGATAAAAAAAGGCCTGCTTTTCAGGCAGGCTCTCAAGGAATTTCAGACGGATATTGTTGTTGTCATGGTGCCGGGTGCCTCCCGGTGCCTCTACCCCAGTCAGTAAAGACGCGCGCATACCTGCAGAGAGCAGTGGACTGGAACGCCCTTTCGCACAGAAAAGATTCACCACAGAAATACATTACATGCCAGTGATTCCAGTGGTCAATGTTTGATATCTGCAAAAAGCACAGAATCATTCAGGGCCCCTTCCGCCGGAATTCCTGAAACGTAGTGCAGAAAGAATGAATGCAATACATTCAGGGAAATATCGCTTTTCAGGGAACGGGGGGAGAAAGGGGTCCCGCGAGGATCTCCGCTTCTCCGTTGTCACAGAGAGCGTCCCCCTGCGTCAAATGCCAGACACCGTGAATGGTCTGTCCCGTCTCAAGATCGTCAGTCGTGTCATGGCTGTAATAAGCCACCTGCACCACACCGTTATGCTGGATCCAGTAGAAGCCCTCTTTCATTTTCCCCTCCTCGTTTTACTGAGGAAATTATACGTGTCTGCAGCGCTGGTGGGTGTAGAAATACTGAAAACGCATTTAAGGAAGTAGCCAAAAGAGGGCCAACGCAGGACGGTATTCCGGCGTAGACCCGGATACTCACTGAAACGTGCTGAAAAACGGTTTACCGGGATCCAACAAAATCCCTGAAAGGTTTAACGTGACAAAACCGATCTCAACACACCATCGGATATGCTCCGGGTCGGTTCACATCGACGGGAGCAATTTTATGATGATACACCGAAGCGTTTTTGCCGGTATCCTGCTGGCATTCTCACTGTTTACTGCGGCGCAGACTGTGCCACTGGGTGACGTCCTGCCTGCAGCAGACAGCCATCCTCATGTTCAGGTCCGGAGTGCTGACACGGCTGAGTTGCCCGACGAAAAGATCCAGCCCCATGTCGTAGCCACTGCTCACTTACCGGGGTGAGAAAAACGACTGAAAGGATAACTCGCCGCCGCCGGTGGACGCGTCATTGAGGCAAGCACATCGGGGGTGATATAGCGAACAAATTCGGTCAGCTCACGGCTTTTGCGGGATTTTGGCCAGCACAGCGTCAGGGTCGTTACCGCCCCGGCATCCTCAAGGGAGCAATAACAGACATTCGGCAGCGTGACCGAGCGCTGTGTTTCAGGCACCAGTGTCACCCCGATCCCCATGGATACCATGCCGATGGCCACAGCCACATCCCGGGTATAGTGAATTTTTTGCGGAACAAAGCGGGCCTGCTCACAGGCGTGTAAGGCAGACCAGCCCAGCCCCACGCCAGGCGGATCCTGTTGTATCATGAAGGTATCCCCGTCAAGCGACGCCAGCGAAATGCTCTCAATGGCAGCCTGCGGATGGGTGTGAGGCACGGCCGCGATCAGTGGCCGGGTGGCAATATTCAGGTAATTCAGGCCGGCATAACGCGGAACCGGTGAGCGGATCAGGCCGGCATCCAGCTCATGATCGAGCAGCAGGGTAAGCTGATCGCTGACATTATGCTCTTCAATGACGATCTCCACATCCGGCTTGGTCCTGCGGTACCCGCTGGTCAGGCACGTGAGCGCCGGATCAAGGATCGCTGACCCCACATACCCCAGCTTAAGCTGACCTCTGAACCCCTCACGCAGACTGCGCGCCCGCGACATCAGTTTCTCATAGTGACTGACGGAAACCCGGGCGGCCTCTGCCAGACGCCTTCCCGCCTGACTCAGGGTCACATGACGCCGGTCACGAATAAACAACGGCATACCGAGCTGCTCTTCAAGAACCCGGATCTGGCGGCTTAACGCTGGTTGTGTAATGTGCAGTCGCCGCGCGGCGTTGCCGAAATGCAATTCCCCGGCAAGCACGACGAACGCGTGCAGATACCGATAGTCCACCCTTTCCTCCTGACAGTTATTCCCATAACGATCCCACATATAAACAAGGGGAAATGTGATTGGACGAGAATTTCCGATACCCCACACACTGACCAGGCGTTACAGGTGCTTCCTGCCGCCACCAGCTGGAAGCCAGAGTCACCTCACCGGAGACCTGTTTCCGGTTACTGAGAAAGGAATTTGATATGTCCCGTCTACCCAGGGTCACCGACCTGCGCAGTGCGCTGGCGCTGCTGAGCCAGTACGAAAATGAACTTATCGAAACCGATGAACCTGTCGACCCGAGCGCAGAACTCTCGGGTGTCTATCGCTATATCGGCGCGCATGGTACGGTCATGCGGCCCACCCGTATCGGCCCGGCGATGTTATTCAACGCGATTAAAGGCTATACCGATATGCGTGTACTGATCGGCCTGCTTGCCTCCCGCAAACGCGTGGCCCGACTGCTGCACAGCACACCGGATAAACTCGCCTTTTTACTCCAGGACGCCGTGAGCCATCCTGTCCCTCCCGTCGTCATTCCCCCCGAAAATGCTGTCTGTCAGGAAGTGGTACACCTGGCCACCGATCCGGATTTCAGCATTCTCGATATTCTCCCGGCCCCGACCAACACACCGGAGGACGCCGGACCCTATTTTACCATGGGGATGTGCTATGCCGCCGATCCGCAGACCGGTGAGCACGACATCACTATCCACCGTCTCTGCGTGCAGAGCCGGGATGAAATTTCCATGTACTTCGTCCCCGGGCGCCATCTGGATACGTTTCGTCAGAAGGCAGAGGATGACGGACTGCCTCTGCCCATCTCCATCAGTATCGGCGTGGATCCGGCCATAGAAATTGGTGCCTGCTTTGAGCCGCCCACCACCCCAATCGGTTATGACGAGCTGTCGGTGGCAGGCAGTCTTCGCCAGCAGCCTGTTGAGCTGGTGGACTGTCTGACCGTGAAGGCGCGCGCCATTGCCAGTGCCGAAGTAGTGATTGAGGGTGAGCTCATCCCGAACTACCGGGTCAGGGAAGATCAGCATACCAACAGTGGAAAGGCCATGCCCGAATTCCCGGGTTATACCGGCAAGGCACAGCCAATGGTCCCCATTATCAAAGTGAAGGCCATCACGCACCGCCGCCACCCGATCCTGCAGACCTGTATTGGCCCCAGCGATGAGCACACCAACATGGCGGGGATCCCCACCGAAGCCAGTATTCTCCTGCTGGTTGAACGTGCCCTTCCCGGTTTTGTCCTGAACGTGCACTGCCCTTCCCCGGGAACGGGCAAATACCTGGCGGTCATCCAGGTGAAAAAAAATCAGGCCAGTGATGAGGGTCGTCAACGGCAGGCCGCACTGCTGGCCTTCTCGGCCTTTTCCGAGCTCAAGCATGTGATGCTGGTTGACGAGGATGTGGACATATTCGATCTCAACGATGTGATCTGGGCCATGACCACACGTTACCAGGGTGATGTCAGCACCGTCTTCATTCCGGGAGTCCGCTGTCACCCTCTGGATCCGTCTTCGGACCCGGTCTTCAGTTATTCAGTACGTGACCATGGCATCGCCTGTAAAACCATTTTTGACTGTACGGTTCCCTTCGCTATGAAAGGTGTCTTTCGCCGCAGTGCCTTTATGGACGTGGATGTCCGGCGTTTTCTGCCCGACGGCGGACGGGGATAAAGGGGGCATCATGGCCAGTACAGAAGTATTGCCTCCCCGGCGCATCATCATTGGCATCAGCGGCGCATCCGGGTTTGGCTACGGCGTGGCGGCCCTGCGGGCGCTCAGGGCGCTTCAGGTAGAGAGCCACCTGGTCATCTCCCCTGCCGCACAGCTGAACCGCCGTCATGAAACCACCCTGACGGAAGAGGCAGTCGCGGCACTCGCGGATGTGACGTATGACATTGGCGATGTGGGGGCCGCCATTGCCAGCGGTTCATTTCCGGCAGCCGGCATGCTGATCGCCCCCTGCTCCATGCACACCCTTGCGGCCGTGGCGACCGGCCTTGGCAGTAACCTGCTGACGCGAGCGGCAGACGTGACCCTGAAAGAGCGCCGCAGGCTGGTGCTGATGGTTCGTGAAACGCCGCTGCATGCCGGACACCTGCGTAACATGCTTCAGGTGACGGAAAATGGCGGCATTATTTTTCCCCCGGTCCCGGCCTGGTATGCCCGTCCCAGCGGCAGCGAAGCGATCATCGCGCACAGCGTGGCGCGGGCGCTCAGTCTGCTGGATCTGACCTGCGACTCCCTGCCCCGCTGGGGAGAAACACATCAACTGAGTAACAGGAGGAAATCGTTATGATCACAGGTCCCTGGATTAACGGGTCCGCCGTGGTAATAGGGGGACTGGCGGGTGCCATTATCAGCGCCCGCCTGCCCGAGCGGCTGCGCGTCTCCATGCCGCTGATTTTCGGGGCGGCCTCACTGTGCATGGGGATCGTACTGGTCACCAGCGTGAGCCACATGCCGGTGATGGTACTGTCTGTCCTGCTTGGCACGCTGCTGGGGGAGCTCTGTTACCTGGAGAGAGGCATCGGCTATCTGGGTGAGAAAGCCCGCGGGCTGGTCGCGCTCGTGGTCAGAGAAGATCCGGGCGACGAGGACGCCCGGGCCGAATTTCTGCAAAAATACGTCGCGATCATTGTGCTCTTCTGTGCCAGCGGCACCGGGATTTTTGGTGCCATGCATGAAGGCATGACGGGCGACAACAGCGTGCTCATCGCCAAGGCGTTTCTGGATTTGCTCACGGCACTGATTTTTGCGACCACCCTCGGTTATGCCGTGGCGCTGGTTGCGGTTCCGCAGCTCATTATTCAGCTGGCGCTGGCCTGGAGCGCAGTGTTCATTCTCCCGATGACGACCCCGGCCATGCAGGCTGATTTCTCGGCCGTGGGCGGTGTCCTGATGGTGGCTACCGGTCTGCGCATCGCCGGCATCAAGGTTTTTCCGGTGGCGGGCATGCTGCCTTCTCTGGTGATCGCCATGCCGGTGTCCTGCTTCTGGAGTGCGTATTTCTGAGATCAAAATGGCTCCCACCGGGACGCAACGCCCGTCGGGTTATTTCGGATCAGGCTGAGGTGTTCTGTCGGTCATGAACCGCGGGAAAAAGCGTTGCATCCTGGCGCTCATCCTTGCCTGCTTTTGCGTGCAGGCAAGCGATGCCGGGCGGCTGCAACAGGCGCTGCATCCCTGGCATCCGCTTGCCGTCACGCACCTACACGACACCGTGACAGTCATCCTCAATGAGGACCGGGTGACCCCGGCACGGTATGAGGATGTGATTGGCAACGGCGTCTGCGCCGGTATCAGGCGCAGGCGGGCACCGTCGCGCTATTTCGCCTCCGTCAGCCAGGTACAGGTGCTCAACAGGTACCATACCCGGAGTTATGTTCTGGTGGAGCCCGCCGCGCTGTGCAACAGGATGGGGCAGGCTACCGGGCAGCGTGCGCAGCCACACACGCTCATCTATTAATGGCCGCGTTTACTACCGGTAATGTAACGACTGTCTCCCCCAGGGCGTCCATGAAAACGGGTAAGGCCGTCTGTCTGCCCGACGATGAAGAGAGTAACGCTTTTAGCACCGGAATGGTTTCGACCTCATCCTCCTGCGTTTCGTTTTAAGGCGTTCTGTGATTGCTGGCCGAGGTACCGTGCGCACTGGAGTCCCCCTGCGCCTGCAGGTGGGTCAAGACAGGCTGATAACGCCCTCTTCCATTTTGAGCACACACGGAGACAGCAGTGATTTTATACGCAGCGGCACAGCGCGTCCGTCAGCCCGGTTATGGCCATCGCATGACCTATACCGCAGTGTAATGCCAGCGGTCTGCGGCTGAACAGGGATAAAATCGCCGGATCGACGCTGTCGATGGTGGATTCGGTGAGGACGCCATTTTTCAGCGTTCGGATGCCTTTCCCGTTCTCCCGCCAGCCTTCCCACTCGCTCGCCAGCTGGCGTCGTAACCCCGCCGACACAAGACGTCGCTCCTGATAGTGCTGACGAAGAATATCAGGCGGGATCATGGCAATCGGCATAACGCCGGTCACCCCACCCGGTTCAGGCTGTCTGTCATCCAGTCCGGGCTGCACTTCGTAAACGGGGATGCTGGTCTTCCGAAGCCATCCGTGGATCCGTCGACGAAGGAGCTGCTCTGTTGGATGATGTCCGGCCCAGATCACAATCTCATCGGCCTCCCTGAGCAGGGTCGACAGCTGAAACCGGATCTGACCCAACTCACGGTGCCAGTCCATATCCGCCATGTCAGGCTCACCGTTAAATACGGCTTACCAGAAAACGGCCCGCAACCGGGAATCGGGTAAATCAATATCCTGAAGCGGTCCCACAGAAGCATCATCCGCAATCGCAAGCACACCCCCTCCCGTCAGGGCGTGCACCCGCTCAGCTGTCGTTCCGGCCTGACAGTCATGACGAATTCGCTTCTCGGTTAATCCCATCCGGTCATGTCCACCGCAGCGATATCCGTCCGGGTAAGAACACCCTTCTATTATCCGGCTTCAACGTTAAATCACGGGTCAACACAATGGAATCAGGTCTGGCTGCCACGTCAGGGATGGGAAAAGCCAGCCTGTCATAATCCTTTACTCCGCTGCCTGTTGCAGAGCACAGCCTTATCTTTCCTGACGACGTTCAGACGGGTTAAGTCTATGATGTGAATAACTGAACGCATTTCGGATGACACGTTGCGTAACGCGCGCCTGTCAAATGCAGTCTGAGCGCCACGCACGGAGTCATTCAAAACAAGGAGACGCGCGATGTCAGAGCATCTGTTTCGTACCAACCGACTTCACTCCCTGTATGAAGCACTTGTGCATCATGCCTCCTCGCCTCAGGTCGCCTTCATCACTCTCCTGGAAGAAGGCTTAGCGGCCTTTAATATGACGCTGGGTATCATCAGTCAGATCGTGGATAACCGGTATACCCTGCTTGCCGTTTCACCCAGCCCTGAGGGTATGTCGCCCGGAATGACGTTCGATCTTCAGGACACGTACTGCCAGCTGGTGGTGAAAAAGGGACACATCATCAGCGTCCTCAATGCGGGCAAGCACCCTGATCTCAAAACCCACCCAGTCTACCGTCAGATGCGGCTCGAGAGTTACATATCCGCGCCTTTGTGGGTGGGGGGAAAGATATGGGGAACGATTAATTTCTCCTCTACAGAGATCAGAGCAGAAGATTTTACGGACGAGGATCGTGACTTTATTGGCCTGATGGCAAAAGGGCTCGGCTCGTTACTGGAGGTCCGTATACTGACCGAGGAAAAAGAGAATATCATTTCTGATCTGCGCAGGAATAACGACATACTGGAAAAGATCTTTGATAACTCGGGTATTGGCATGGCTCTCGTTGCCCCCACAGGCCAGTGGAAGCGGGTGAACAGTTCTCTCGTCCGCATGCTTGGCTATTCAGAGCCCTATTTGCTGTCGATCGATTTTCAGAAAATCACACACCCGGAGGATTTAACCACGGATTTACAGTTCCTGCAGGCTCTCTCTGCGGGTGACATTCCGGGCTATCAGCTGGAGAAACGCTATCTGACGGCCAGCGGAAAATATATCTGGATCCTGCTCTCGGTCTCGCTGGTCCGGGAAGATAATGGGGATGTGAAATACTATATTGCTCAGATCCAGGATATGGATGAACGCAAAGCCATGGAACAAGCCCTGTGCACGCAGAGAGAGGAACTCCGCCAGGCTAACAGGGCACTGCAAAAAATGGCTTCCGAAGACAGCCTGACTGAAATTGCGAATCGACGCATGTTTATGGCGTGGTTTGAAAGTGAAGCTTCAGCACACAGAAGACGCCCTCGCCCTCTCTCCCTGGCCATTGCCGACATTGATTACTTCAAATCCTATAATGATCGCTACGGCCATCCCGAAGGAGATATCGCTCTCAGAACGATTGCCCAGGCACTGACGTGTCGCCTGCGTCAGGAGGACAAAATTGCCCGATTCGGTGGAGAAGAATTCATTTTTCTTTTCCCCGATACGGACGAAGCGCAGTGCTATGAGGTCTGCGAAAGCTTGCGTCAGCACATTGAACAGATCACCTCACTCAGACGGCCCGTGACCATCAGCATCGGGGGCGTCACAGTACTTCCGCAGGCCGAACGTGCGCTGGACTTTGACACGTTATTTAAAATTGCTGACGCAGCGTTATATGAGGCCAAGCATACCGGACGTAATCAGGTGCGGATGAGGATATCTCAACATGATGATCGTCCGGACAACGGGTGAGATGAGGGGTTAACTATCCCAGCTTAATCCAGAATAAAAGGCCCCTGCCAGAAGTAGTCAGAGAATACAGATTTTAAAATGCCCCACTGGCTTGACGCGATATGGCGCGGCCGTATACCGATTACAGACTTCACCCCTCTGCCACGCTCAGGATAACGCTGCTGGCAGGCGTAAATCCTCCAGAATACCCGCGTCTGCAAGTATCCCCCACTCAGGTCATCCGGAAGCCGTCCGTTCAGCCAGCTACCGCCACGCTAAAGGATCCCTTTGCGCCATCGAACAGTCTTTACTGCGGTATGTAAAATCGCATGCCGCAGTAAAGGAAATCTGTTTATCAGTCACTTAGCGCATACCGCAGTCAATATTACAGAGGTTTAAGGCCCAGCTTCATACCGCAGTCAATTATTTCAAGGGATCCAGACGAGAAAGATGAACGATCCTTTAACGATCGTGTTGACTGCGGTATGCACTGACAGGGCCTTAAAGATGAGATCAAGAGCACAGTCTTCAGCTGGTTCTACATACCACAGTCAATATGCTATTTCACACATGCCGCAGTAAAGATTCACATACCGCAGTCAACCTTCCGGTTTCATGTTGGCAAGCACATCCGCGAGTTTCTTCGGATCGATACCAGCCGCCTGCAAGGCCTTAATGACGTCTTCGTAATTCTGCTCGGGTTCCTGACCTGCCGTGACCTCTTCTTTTTTCACGACTTTCGCGGGACTGCTGATGAGTTTTGGATTACGGTAGTGAACGCTGAAGTAGGATGAGCGGCCGCGCTTGAACTCCGTATAGTCTAGATATCCGATGTCCTTGAGTTGCTCCATCGCTTTGCGAACGGTATGGTTTTGCGTGTAAACATTCGAGGTGAGATTGAGCCGATCACGCATACGCTTCATTGAGATGGGCGCAGGGTTCTGTGGAAGGCTCTCAATGAACGTGTAAAGCGCCTGGGCGGATTCTTTACGCTGAAGGGCATCTATGGCCTTCAGACGCAGCAGAACGCGTCTGTCCATGTGGTAGAGCTCAAACAGCTTAGGTTCTGCTTTTATCTCGATGACGTCTTCATTAATATCATAGAAAGCCGACTGGACCAGGTGTGTGGTCCACCCTTTCGTCTCGCTCTGAAATTTAAGGGTGACGGAGGCGAGTTTGAAAAGTGAGTTACTGATTCGATCGCGCATCTTCTTGTTAGAACGACGCGAATCGAATCCACACATTTTGACGAACTCAACAAACGACAGCTCGAGCGTGTCTTTTTTGACGCCATATTCGGACATGGAGCGGATGATCCCGAGCCAGACCTTAAAGTCGGTATCCATGTCCAGACGGGATCCGGTGATCTTAACGTCCGTATACCCTTCGCTGCGGGCCACAGAGAGCTGTATCAGTTCATCCGTGGCGTCAGTAACATTTTTGCGGTTAGCTTTACTTTTCCCTGTGGACTTGAGTGTTGGAACAAAAAGGCCGAGACGCATAAGCGCCACGGGCTGAACCGTGCTGGTGCTGTTGACATCCAGGTTAACAACTTCGCCGGACGACTTATCAACTTCCTCAAGATTAAGGGGTAAGTCCTTCTTTTCACTCTTCATTTGTTATTCCAGGAGTTATCCACATGAGAAGGGCCCATTACATAGCGCAGTCAATGGAAATCCATACCCCAGTAAATGTGTTTGCATATCACAGTATTAGTAATCGCACCCTACAGTCAATATAATACATCCTTCAGTAAAGATCGATCCTTACCTGGACCAGTAACGACGCGGCCTGCAGCGAAGCGGGGATCTCTTTAGGATCTCTATAGGATCTCTATAGGGATCTCTTATTGGATCGTCCCTGTGAATAACGAGCATAACCCAGTTCACCCCTTAAGATCCGTCTGGGATCAACCATAAAGCACGCAGAAGCACAGGCTGCATTCTGTTAGCGCAGCTGCACATCGCAGTCACCTCTCTTCCATACCGTAGTCAATGAAACAAACAATGATGCTGTAACTGCTTGTATTATCTGATACTGGTCAAAACAACATTGACTGCGGTATGCAGCGTTCGCTCAGTCATAAAGCCTGATCGCGTTCTGAATGCATACCACAGTCAATAAAGCCATTACCTTTCCTGCAAGCTAACAAAGCAAATTTGCATGCCGCAGTCATGAACTGATGATAAGACAGACAATATTCACACCCGGCACCGCCGTTTTGTTCGTACCGCAGTCACTAAAGCGAACCACGCCACATTTCGCAGTAAAGGAAGCATCCTTTTTTATTCACTACGGTATGTAAAATGATGACACAGGCATGAGCACCGCTGAAAAAGATGCGGTATGGTGTACAAAATGCGATCAACTTTGCATTAACGAATCAACTTTGCAATTTTATTGAGGGTTTGCACATAAACTGTTGCTTTGCATTATTCTTCAAGATTTAATAAAATGATGCAAAGCAATGATTAAAGGATGTTCAGAATGGGACTTATGGATACTCTGAACCAGTGTATTTCTGCTGGTCACGAAATGACAAAAGCGATTGCTGTCGCGCAATTCAATGATGACAGTCCGGAAGCCAGGAAAATAACCCGTCGCTGGCGTATCGGTGAAGCAGCCGATCTGGTGGGTGTGTCTTCTCAGGCCATCCGCGATGCTGAAAAAGCAGGGCGCCTCCCCCACCCTGATATGGAAACGCGTGGACGGGTTGAGCAGCGTGTCGGGTACACGATCGAGCAGATCAACCATATGCGTGATGTGTTTGGCACACGACTGCGTCGTTCAGAAGATACTTTTCCTCCGGTCATTGGGGTGGCAGCACATAAAGGCGGCGTTTATAAAACGTCCGTCTCCGTGCACCTCGCCCAGGATCTGGCCCTGAAAGGCCTGCGTGTCCTGCTGGTGGAGGGTAACGACCCACAGGGTACAGCCTCGATGTACCATGGCTGGGTACCCGATCTTCATATTCATGCCGAAGATACGCTGTTGCCTTTCTATCTGGGTGAGCGGGATGATGCCAGCTATGCAGTAAAACCCACCTGCTGGCCGGGGCTCGATATTATCCCTTCCTGTCTGGCCCTTCACCGTATCGAAACTGAACTGATGGGCCGATATGACGAAGGTAAACTTCCTACGGATCCGCACCTGATGCTTCGTCTGGCCATTGAAACCGTGGCACACGATTATGATGTAATCGTGATTGACAGTGCGCCAAACCTGGGTATCGGTACGATTAACGTGGTCTGTGCGGCGGATGTTCTGATCGTCCCGACTCCGGCAGAACTGTTTGACTACACCTCTGCCCTGCAGTTCTTTGATATGTTGCGCGATCTCCTGAAAAATGTGGATCTGAAAGGTTTTGAACCCGATGTGCGAATCCTGCTGACAAAATACAGTAATAACAACGGCTCACAGTCGCCGTGGATGGAAGAACAGATCCGTGATGCCTGGGGTGGCATGGTACTGAAGAATGTAGTCAGGGAGACGGACGAAGTGGGGAAAGGTCAAATCCGCATGCGTACGGTATTTGAACAGGCGATCGATCAGCGTTCTTCTACCGGTGCCTGGCGTAATGCACTGGCTATCTGGGAGCCAGTCTGTAATGAAATTTTTGATCGTCTGATTAAGCCTCGTTGGGAGATGAGATAATGAAGCGTGCACCGGTGATCCGTAAAACAACCGTTCCTGCAGCCACCCCTGTTGAAACCGAACAGGCACCTGCAGCACCGATGGTGGACTCCCTGATTGCACGCGTTGGCGCGATGGCTCGGGGCAACTCCATCGTCATCCCGGTCTGTGGCCGGGACGTAAAGTTTACGCTGGAAACCGTTCCCGGTAATTTGGTTGAAGGCACTACCCGGGTCTGGGCGGGAAACGAACGAGACCAGGATTTGTTGACGGAAGAGTCACTTGACGATCTCATTCCCTCTTTTCTCCTGACCGGTCAGCAGAACCCGGCGTTCGGCCGTCGTGTGGCGGAAGGCATTGAAGTTGCCGATGGTAGCCGCCGCCGTAAAACGGCGATCTTAACGTCGAGCGACTATCGTGTTCTGGTGGGCGATCTTGATGACGAGCAAATGGATGCGCTCTGTAAACTGGGTAATGATTACCGTCCAACCAGTGCTTATGAGCGTGGCAAACGTTATGCCGCGCGTCTTACGCAAGAATTTGGTGGCAACATTTCTGCTCTGGCCGAGGCGGAAAATATTTCACGCAAAATCATATCCCGCTGCATGAATACGGCAAAACTACCGAAAGAGTTGATCGCCCTCTTCTCTCATCCGGGTGAACTCTCTGCCCGTGCGGGTGAGGCCCTGCATAAAAGTTTCAGTGAGAAAGAAGACCTGTTGATGCAGCAGGTTCGCCAGCTCGCCGATCGCAAAACTGCAGGGGTTATCTTTGAAGCGGATGAAGTGATCCAGTTACTGAACACTGCTCTTACGCGCGAGCCTGTCCGACGTACGTCTCTGTCGACAAAACAACAGATTGCGAAAGGGGCTACGGCCATCTATAAAGGTGACAAAGTTGTCTTTCAGCTGGATCGTTCCCTCCTGCCCGGCCATGTCATCGACCAGATTGAAGCGATTCTCAGTAATCTGAAAGACTGACCGCCGGTTTTCATCAGGAGCCCCGACGGGCTCCTTTTTTTGCTTCTGTTAACGCAAACCGTGTTTCTGAGACTGCTGTAGATTCAGTATAAAGGTGGGACCAAGGTCCCAGACTGTCCCTCCCCTGCCCACTGCGAACTGACCACGATGGCCGTTGCCTGTCGGACCTCATGATCTGTTTTGTCGTCAACCCAAATAATATGACAAAACATCAGCTTCTTCATAGGGTTATATGCAGGCTTACCTGGGAAAATAGTACATGAGGGTATCGGGACCGTGGTCCCAGCCGCTATCACTTTCCCCTTCAAAGCGGTCCCGGACATCCGGGAAAGTGTGCACTGTTACCCTGCTCAACCGTACCATTCTGGTTCTAACCCGCCATTAAAACAGCGTCATGCTCTCAACGGGTTAGGGCTGATATCACCGGTATGCCGGTAGGTCTTGTCGTGAGCGTGGTCCCTCCAGTAAGACCGGGACCACGGTCCCACTACCGCACCGCCTCGCCTGTTCTGAATCCGGACGCTGGCTGTTATGATACATACGTCAGAGAAACAAATGGTTAATGTATTCTGGCCGTACTTGTCTTCGGCATGTACGTGAACCAAATGGCAGGTACCACGACCATTATCTTCACTCGCCTCGCTGAGGAGGCAGTTGTGAAGCTCAGTACTTCGTCATCCATGCCGATATGCACCTCGTTCAGGATACACCGTTGCGGCACGATTTCACGGTGGGACCACGGTCCCGGCGCTCTGGCGGACAGTATGCTTCACCCTGTGCTGACAGCAACGCCGCCCTCCCTGTCATGCCATACGGACCGTCCTACCCCATTCCGGTAACGTTATGGCATGACAGACGATCAGGGGTAAATGTGCCATGTTTATGCTCCGAACACGTGATCTCTGCCGTGACTTTTCAGATGGGACCCTGGTCCCGACGATTCAGTCAGCATCGAAGAAGATGCCCATGAGTCACGTGAACTGAAACGATAAGCGGTCAAAATTTTCCTCCGTGCTGCCTGTATACGTTATTCGTCATTCTGCTGTCTGCCATATCGTGGCGCCCTTGCATTCCTCTTACTCGATAGAGGCTGAAGCCATATCCTGCGGACCTTTCAGTCCGCGGAACCATCGTCGATACTGAACATGTATGCCTTGTGTGTTCCGTCAATGTATAAGCCTGCTCGCTGCTGTGACGGGGCGTTATGGCAAACGGTGGGTCCACGGTCCCACCGTCAATCAGACCCTGTCTTTGGATGCGGGCAGTACCCTGCCACCATCTGTGGGTGGGACCGTGGTCCCAGCCAATATCGTCTGGTTAGCACCGTTTGCTTGTGGGTGTGCTGATGGGATTATCTTTTAAGTGGAATGCACATACCGGCACCGGGACCACGGTCCCACCCGAGATAAACACTCAGGTTACGCAGGTCGGGTTGTTGAGAAATGCGTAAACGCTGCAAGAAAGGTGTTGAAAGGGAATAACCCTCTACGTCGACATACTGAAGCTTTTGGGTAAATCGCGCAGAGGATCTCTTTTACTGAGTGGATGATGGTGGTAAGGGATGCAGAGGATTGGCTGAGTCCCGGATGGTGAGAAGGGAAACTGGGACCGTGGTCCCGGGCAGGATATCAGCCTGAGAAAGGGAGTCAGCACTGCCTGTAATGAGCAGACCGGTCTGACCGTGCCCGACATAGCGCATCAACAAAAGACAAGGGTACTGGCCGGGACCATAGTCCCGGCAGCGAAAGATATGCTGAATGAGAGGACAGCGCTATGTGTAAACTCCAGCCCTCTGTCAGCCCCGTGCGTTCCACATGACATAAATATGAAAGAGAATGCATTGGGTCCCTGGTCCCGGACGGAGCATCACGGTTGAGTGAGCGATTCAGCATTGCCTGTAATGAGCAGACCGGCCTGTCCGTGCCCGACATAGAGCATCAACAAAAGACGGGGTACTGGCCGGGATCATGGTCCCGGCAGCGAAAGATATGCTGAATGAGGGGACAGCGCCATGTGTAAACTCCAGCCCTCTGTCTGGCCCGCGTGTTCCACATGACATAAATATGAAAGAGGATGCGTTGGGACCATGGTCCCGGAACGTCAAATGGCGTTTGATGATCAGCCAGGTCTGAACGGTGACGTGAAACGTTCGGACATGAACGCGGTTTGCAGACGTCTTATGGTCAGCGTCACATTTCATCTCAGATGGGGGAAGAGGGCAGGGAAGATGCACACTTCCCCTCACTCGCTGTGTTTTACAGCCCGTGATTTAAACGTCGGATGCGTCGCTGCGCGTTCCACGGGCTTTACGGCCCGGCAGTGATGGTATCTCATTGAATTATATAATAATGTGCGTTTTTTATCAGGAGCTGGGGTGCTGCTCGGATCTGACCGAACACCTGACGAGACGATTCAGGATTCACGTTCTGTCTGCACAGGTTTCACGCTTGCCGGAATGCCGCGCACCAGGCTCAGGGCGGGGCAGGGAACCGCAAGTCTACACCCCGCTGTCACGCCGTGGACTCATGACTGGTTACAACTTGCGGGGTGACGCACCGGCCTCGTTGAGGAAGGGTTTATCTCCGCTTTGCTATTTCTGGGATGTTTTTTGTTTCGTTAGAAATAAAAATTAGGCTAAGGATTTATATCCCTGTTGTTCATTATGGTGAAGGTTCAGAAGTCGATGTAAAGGGGATGACTGTGTTTATATCTAAGGCTATGGCCGCTTTTGTCACGGTGGCGCAGGAAAAGAGTCTCAAAAAGACAGCGGATAAACTGTGCCTGACCGTACCGCCGGTCTCGAGGATGCTGAAAAATACCGAAAACTGGTTCGGCGAAAAGCTGGTCATTATTGAGCGTAACAGCGTGACACTTACTCCGTTTGGCATCAACGTTTACCGACAAATTTTGCCGCACTATCTGTCCCTTCAGGGGATTTCGAAGCGAAAAAGCCGCGCTCCTTTAACGATATCGTCGCCGGTGGTGCATGCCTCCTTTTTTGATGAAATCCTGCAGATTGTTGTCCCGGATATCCGCGACTGCCCCGTCATCAAGTACGCCGAGCATATCCATGATGATGACGATCTGTTTATCCATCTGAATCCGGTAGCGTGCCCGGCCTGTTTTGAAGAGTCTGTACGTTGTCTGGAACTGTACCTGACCTGCCACAATACCGCAGAGGCACTCTGGCCGGAGCTGAATCTGCTGGTCGGCAGTGAGCTGCTGTATTCAGAGGCGTTTCATGACGCCCTGCAGACAATACGATCTGAGGGATTTAAGGGGGAGGTACGATTACTGGATAATGCGAAAATCAGAGCGCTGCTGCAGCAAAGCGGGGCGGGGTTAACCTTTCGCTGTAAGCCGTTAAAGTCCGAAACCGTACGACGCGGAGACGCCGTTTCGTATCAGCAGCCTTTTTACGTATACCGTAATAAATATTCACGCGCATGCCTGACACTGCCAAAAACAATGTTGGCCAGTCATGACCTGGAGAAAAGCGGGTTCCCTGAGGACGGCGAAAGATGACAGAGCAAAACTACTGCGGTCGGGATAAGCACACCGGCAGGTTAAAACACAGCTGCGCCGCCTGTCTTCAGGCCTGGTACACCCCTGTAACCCTGTCTTCCGACAGGCAGCGCAATTTTTATCATCTGTGTGGTTAACGCGTTATGTTAACACGTTGATAATTTTACCTGACGTTATTTTATGACGCAAACAGACAGCATAACGCTTAAATCCCGTCAGTATCTGCCAGCGATAACCCTTATGCCGGATAACCAGATGTCTGTCGTATTGCTTTCTGTGCGGCTGTGGACGGCACGGGAAACCGATGCCCGTTATGGCTGCAAAACGCCCGTTTTTCGGTACGGGATATTCGTCATGGTCAGTGTGCAGACCAAACGCCCGTGCCCCGTGATATGAGCATCCCTGGGGCAGGGGAGGGCACCTGTCTCCTGAGATGGCTGACGGGTGAACGGCGTTTACAGAGCCGGTCGCTGCATCATCTTATGCCATGCGTCGTCTGGCATAAGACGATCCGTTCGTTGCAATAACGCTTTCATCGCCTGCAGCACAGGGCTCCGCTACCTGCCGCATGTCTGGCCCTGTATCTGTGATACACTCTTCCTCTGCCTGCGGCGGCATCGCAAGCCTGATCATTTACGCGATCGCAGGGACAAACGTGTCTATAATTTTACCAGGTATCGGCTTCTCTGGCTGAACTACATCGTTAACACGCGGGGGACACGACGTTATGTCACGACATGAGGACATGGAGAATGACAGGATCATTGGCACCGCGGTGATTGCGCTGCTTGAAGAAAGGATACCCGTGACGAATGATTCTCTGCTTAGCCGGCTCCACGCTTTCCTGGTTTCGGAAGAACATGGCTTTGACGAAATGGCCGTTCGCTGGGCCATTCATGACATCAGTGCGGCCATTGCGCAGCACGCTCCCTTATCTCGCGACAGCGCCCGCGTTTTACCGGTTTCCCGACAACTACACTGAGTGTCCCGGGTTACCCTGATGATGCCCCTGGCTGCAGAGCGAGAGGCGCGGGGCGGGAGAGTGCCATACCCAAAGACCATATCAACCGGAGAGGTGAAGCCTGATTTTCTCTCCGGCCCTTACTGATACCGTTTCCCATGCGCTGTCACTGACCGTTTGTCCGCAGGACAGCGCGCCCCATGTCTGGCCATTCGATCCGCAGAAAGGGCTACCTGATTTTTCTGCCGGGCAACTTCGGGCCATGCTTCAGAACAGGATACGCCATCCTTACCTCACTCCTGGCATCGATAACGAGAGCAGCAGGCATACCTGGACTATAGGGTGAAAGCGAAAAGCGGATATTAAATCAGTTCCATTAGTTTGCTTTTTTTAGCCTGGAATTCTTCTTCTGAAATGATCCCGTCTTCTTTAAGCCCGGATAACTTTTTGAGTTGTTCGTAGGGATCCTGGCTGACGTTAGCCTGAACGGAGGGAGGCGTTTCCTCCTTTACTCCCCGGCCTTCTTCAATGGCAGTGATCAGGGCGAGCTCAGCATCTTTGCTGAACATTTTAAATTCCAGATCGTCATGGGAGGTATGTATTCTGATGATCCGGTGACCCAGCGTGGACTTTCGTTCAATAGACGTGATGGATTTTAAGGGGATGGTTTCAATCACTTCACCGAGAAAACCTTTGCGGTAGAACGCCACGCGCTGGCCCGTGACAATCAGGACGCCGTTATGCTGCTTGTCCTTGCCCTGACCCATTACTTTGCCGATATAGCCTTCTCCCCAGCGGAGAACGGTTTCACCGGGGTTGAGATGGTTTGCTTCAAATTTGCTGACGTGCTTGTTGTCTTTCATCAAAAACTCCCTTTCAGAAAACCGGTGCCGGTGGCCGGCACCGAGGTAAATTCACTTCAGAATGAATGACCTATCATATTGCATACCCGGACTGACTGCACCCCGAAAAAGGTGGCAGGGACACGGGAACTCCGGGATGACCGGTCCCGGCTGCTGTGCGGTCCGCGAGAAGACGCGAAGACAGGATCCTGCGGGAGGCAGAGTACCAGCTCCGCGTCTCTTCCGGCACCGGGGCAAACGAGCACAGTACGGCCCGAAAGTCGTCCGCATTTGGTCACTTTTTCTGATAATATGGCATTGTTTTTAATGGATATAACCCGTCAAAAGGACAATGATGAGCACCTTACTCTCTTTACTCGCATTTATTCTGTTTGCGGCCTTTATTATCGGCCTGATTAAGCCCTCGCTGGTCCGGATGTCCGGTCGCAAGCAGGTCAGCGCCGTGTATCTGGGCGGTTTCCTGACTCTCTGCGTCATCAATGCCATTCTGCTCCCGGCCGGGCCCGGTCCGTCCGTCGCGAAAAAACAGGCTCAGTCGCAAAAGGCGGAAGCCTCTCCGCCGCCCTTTAAATATGCGGATAAAACCCTTACGGAGTACCGTAAGGAGCGTACGGATACACGACACAAGATAGTGGCTGCTTATATGGCATCCCGTCAGATACCTGACGCCGCTGCACAACCGTTTTATGCCTGCGTGAGCCAGAGCAGTTACACCAACCAGGGTGAGACACCGCTTGGCGTGGTGGCAGACTGGTGTTTTACCGAGTACCGGACCAATCCGGAGTTGCTGGCAAAACGCATCAACTTCGATACGTTTCAGGCGAACTTCAGCGGCTGGAACGGGGCTTACCGTCCGCTGGAGAATATGATTAAAGCCAGCATGCATGATGATTCTTCCTACAAACACCTTTCGACGATGTACCGTCTGATTCTTACCGACGATCCTCATGCCACCGTACAGACCACTTTCCGCGGCACGAACGCCTTTGGTGGGGTTGTCAAGGAGACGGTCTCTGCGCGGGTGGACCTGCGGACAGGTAACGTGGTCTCGATCGACGAAAATTAAGGGTTGAGCATTTTTCTGCTGGGACTAACGACTGAGACATTCAGCGTGACTGACAGAAAACGTCAGGCAGACCCATGCTGTACGGTAAAGGCGAGGGCGATTTGTTAGCAGGAAGATATCCGTGTGATTAACGCACAGAGCGAGCTCTTTATCGCCATCCAAAAATGAAGTCAGAAATTTCAACGGCAGAGTGATGAGATCACTCTGCCGTTTTTATCTTCCGCCAGGCGATAACCTGCCTGTCAGTTAAATAGTGCCTCGGATCGACGCCCGGGTAAGGCTTACATATCGGCAATATAATCCGCAGGCAGCTGTCCGGATGGCATATTGATCCCGTTATCGTTGTACGGTATTTCGATTTTCATGTGGGTGATGATAAGAAGTTCGGGGATAAGTAGGGAGAGCCTCCATCTCGAACACGGGGCTATCCCTGATGAATTCATTCTGGCATCAGAGAGGGGGCTCAGGATGCGGCCATCAACCGCGGGAGCACCTTGTGCTGTGGAGCATCTTTTGAAGGATATGAAACAGAAGACTGAAGCCGGAGCCAATTGGCCACATGCCGGTCCATCTTGCCAGTGTCGGGCGCGAACTGGACGGAAGGCATCTTCTGGTTTATTACCAACCGTCCCCTGACCTGGACTGTTGGATGGATAATCATATGTTGCTCCTGGCATACACATTGTTCTTTCAGCCATTATTACAGGTACAGACACAGGAAATACCATTTAGGCGGAGAGATTAGTGGGGACGCTGAGAGCCGGTTAAAACGAATGACTTTAGTTTTTTTTCAGTACAGGGAAACTGACCGTAACAGAAAGTACCGGATGTCGCCACTGGCAGCAGGTTGCACAGAGAGCATCCGTTTCGAACCCTGCTTTACTGTGGAGCTGACTGGATGAATGTCATTCAGTTTGTGAAACAATGTTCTCAAATAATGACGATTGAAACAAAATGTCAGAGTATGATCTCTCGTGCAAAAAGTGATATATGGATTAGCTGAATTGCCTGAGAAAGAGATTATTCGAACACACCTGTACCAAAGAAATTATCCCGAAAGGGCTAGCTCACGGATAATATCCGGACGTGAATGATGCGGAACGGGACAGGTTATACAGTGAGTTCGTCAGGCGCTCATATCATCTTCATCGTTGTAAAACAGCGCTATTCGCCTCAAGTCAGCAGGTGTTCCTGGACGTAATTAACAGAAGACAGGAAGAGCTGTACCGGCCATAACAATCTGTTCGGCAAGTTTTGCGGCTTCAAACCTCATGAATTCCAGTCGACTCTCCTTTACATATCAACTTATTTAAGTCCATTTCATAAAGAAGAACAAATCCACTTTCATGATGGTGAGATAGTTATAACTCGACAAAAAGTGGCTAATTATGCACAGAAACCTTGTTGATAGTGATGTAAAACGAATGTTATTAATTAACAATTCAAACTATAAGTTTGCATATTAATTGAACTGTGTATGTATTTGACTGGCAGAATTGATTGAAAAAACATGCCATTGCCCCCTTTAATTGAAACATTTCTTTAACCTTGGGCAAGTAGCTTTCATTCGTAAAAGTTACCGGTAACATATTGTTATTGCTTTGCTTTTTTTTGCCTGATAATTTGCCACGCTGCTGCGGTCAGATATTAATAATAAATCCATTCTTTTCCAAATGAGCCTTAATTTGCACCATGCATTACAATGTGTTGCAAATTGATTTGCGTCAGTTTTAGAATGGCCGCGTTCAAATGCGAAGTAGATTTCAATCATATTTTTGCAAATGGACAGAAGTACGAAAAAAGGAAGTTTATAATGGACGGTCGCCGTGCTTCTTCATAAATGGAGGTGGTTTGGACAGGGATGTCAATCAATATATCGGGTGTTTCTAATAAGCTGTCATATATGTGGTATGCGATAAGCTTCTGAAACTCAGTAATATGATGCTTCATGATATAGGGCATAGAGTGCCCAGCAAATTCAGGATGGAGAAAATGAAAAATAAAGTACTTGCACTGGCAATGGTGGCGGCATTTGCAGGGGTCAATGTAGCGCAAGCAGCCGATACTACTGCTCAAGCGGTTGCAACCTGGTCGGCTACAGCAAAAAAAGACACCACAAGCAAACTCGTCGTTACCCCTCTCGGGAGCTTGTCATTCCAGTATGCTGAAGGCATCAAAGGCTTTAACTCGCAAAAAGGGCTTTATGATGTCTCGATTGAAGGGGACACCACGGCAACTGCTTTTAAACTGACATCACGTCTTTTAACCAATACGCTGACTCAGCTGGATACGTCTGGTTCTACTTTGACAGTAGGTGTTGATTATAATGGCACGGCTGTTGAAAACTCTGCAGATACCGTAATGATCGATACTGCTAATAACATCATGGGGGGAAATCTGAGCGCCCTGGCGAATGGATATAATGTGTCCGGTCGCACCAGTGCCCAGGATGCATTTACTTTCTCAATTATTGGCGGTACGTCTGATGGTACTACTGCAGTAACAGATTACAGCCAGCTACCTGAAGGTATCTGGAGCGGTGATGTTAGCGTGCAGTTCGATGCAACCTGGACCAGCTAATTAATTCCATAATTTTGCAGGGGATTTCTTCCCCTGCGTTTAAATGCGATTGCTATTATGAAAATAACATTATTTCCATTTTTTATGGCTGTATGTATTTCATTTTCATCTTATGCTGTTGATGTTGGAGATATCACCTCTTTTATAAACAGTGATACGACAGTACTGAGTAAGGAGATTCGGAATACAACTGATAATGGACGACTCATTAATATTAGTATCGAAAAATTAGACTCACCATTAGATGGTGGGAAAGTTATTCCGATGGCTCAGAAAGATGAGATCCTTCTCACGCCTTCAAGCATGCTCATGCCTGCTAAATCAAGCGAAGTGATACGTTTTTTCTACAAAGGTCCTGAGGACGACAAGGAAAGATATTATCGAATTGTTTGGTTCGATCAGGCATTAAGTAACGCGCAAAACAATGGTTCAAAACGGAGTGCTGTAGCGACTGCATCTGCACGCATTGGCACCATCCTGGTTGTTGCCCCCAGAAAGGTAAATTATAGTCAAAAGTTTGAAAATGGCGTAATGACTAATACCGGGAATGCAACATTAAGAATTATTGCGTATGGACCTTGCCTGAAAGCGTCAGAAGGGAAAGAGTGTAAGGAAAATTATTATTTGATGCCGGGTAAAAGTAGAAGGTTTACCCATGTTGATACAGCTCAAGATAAGGGGCGAGTGGCTCTCTGGCAGGGCGAAACATTTATCCCTATAAAATAGTATAATATCGGGCAGTATAACTCATGAAAATAAAACCATTATCCTTGATCGTTAAAACTTGCATGGTTGCCGGGGTTGGAGTTCTGTTCGTACCGGCCTGTGGTCATGCTGAAGGCAATCAACCTTTTCAAATTGATGGGGTTATTGTGCCTCAGGCTTTCAGTATGGCGTTACAAAATGGCATGTCATTACCGCTATATCTACATCTGCAAGGTAACGAGGGCGTTAAAGATGATCAAAGAATTGGTAGTGTTTTCATCATGCTCGATGGCGGGAATATAAAAATAAAAAAAGTTGAATTAGAAGATGATTCTAATAATGCAGCGCTGAATAATGAAACAAAAGAACGCTTAGTATCATTAGCCGATTCTTCTTTTAGTGATAAGCTGGAAATTGAATTAACACCCAAAGCTGAACTTAAGCTGAGCCTGAAGGAATTAGTTCTGCAATTGATTGTAGATCGCGCAGCTCTTGGCACTATTCTACGTGAGAGAGGGACAGATATTGGACAGTCGAGTGTGAAAAATGTAAGTAGCACACTCAACTATAATCTTGGTGTTTATAATAATCAGATGCGCAATGGCACTGATAATACATCGAGCTACCTTTCATATAATAGTGTCACCTCTTTGCGTGAACATCATGTCGTTTTGAACGGTTCATTTTATGGTATCGGCAGTGATGACCATAAAAGTGAAATATATAAGGCAATGTACGAGAAAGACTTTGCCGGTTACCGTTTTGCTGGGGGGATGTTAGATACGTGGAATCTGCAATCGTTAGGACCGATGACTGCAATCTCTGCGGGTAAAATTTATGGGTTTTCATGGGGCAATCAGGCCAGCTCTACTGTGTTTGACAATTCCCAGTCAGCTACACCAATAGTGGCTTTTTTACCTGCGGCGGGTGAGGTACATCTGATTCGTGATGGCCGGCTTTTAAGTGTCCAAAACTTTTCTATGGGGAACCATGAGGTTGACACCAGTGGACTACCTTATGGCATCTATGATGTTGATGTTGAAATCGTGGTTAATGGGCGTGTAATTAACAAACGTAAACAACGCGTGAATAAGCTGTTCAGCCGGGGGCGAGGATTAGGTGCTCCTGTTGCATGGCAGATTTGGGGAGGGCGATTTAATATGGATCGCTGGTATGAGAGTGATGGTAAATCGCTTGAATCAAAAGACAGCTGGCTGCTCGGGGTTTCAGCGTCAGGTTCCTGGGATGTTGTCTCCTGGGCCGCAACAGGTTATGGCTATGACAGCATGGCTGTTGCTGAAAGCAGGTTTACTGTACCCCTAACGGATACGATCAATGTCAGCTTACAAAATATGGCTGCAAGCGATGACTCCTGGAGCACGATCGGCAGTATCAGTGCTGCTTTGCCTGGAGGATTTAGTTCAGTATGGCTTAATACCGAGAAGACTAAGGTTGGAAAAAAACTAAGACGCACGGACGCAGACAGCCGGGCTATTGGAGGATCGCTTAACTTCAGTGCCTTGTGGGACAAATTAGGCACTTTCAGTATAAGTTACAATAATGATCGTCAATACAACAGTTCATATTATAACGCGGATTATTATCAGACGGTCTACAGTGGTTCCTGGGGGAGTTTAGGGCTGCGTTTAGGTATGCAGCGTTATAGTAACGGCAATGATAATCCGAATACGGGTAAATACTTCGCTCTGGATTTCTCATTACCTCTGGGAAACTGGATCAGTACAGGGGTTTCAAACCAGAATGGTTATACAGTTGCTAACGTCTCAGCGCGAAAACAATTTGATAATGGTGTGATCAAAACCCTGGGTGCTGATGTTTCGAGAGCGATTTCAGGCGATACGCAAGGTGATAAGACACTGAGTGGCGGCGCATATGCCATGTTCGATACGCGTTATTCAACCGGGACAGTAAACATTAATAGCAGTGCTAGCGGGTACATAAACACAAACTTAACCGCTAACGGTAGTCTGGGATGGCAAGGTTCTAACATAGCAGCAAGTGGGCGTACAGATGGGACGTCTGGCGTTATTTTTAATACAGGATTAAAAGATAGCGGACAGCTCAATGCGAAAGTAAATGGTCGATCTTATACCATCAGTGGGAAGAAAAGTTACTTACCCTTATCGGCATATAATAAGTATGAGATCGAAATACAGAATAATAAAAATTCCATTGATAGTTACGATATTGTTAAGGGCCGCAAAAATCACCTGACCCTTTACCCGGGTAACGTTGCGGTGATTGAACCTGAGATCAAGCAAATGGTTACGGTTTCCGGAAGGATACACGCGGAAGACGGGACGTTGTTAACAAATGCAAAAATAAACAACCACATAGGTCGTACCCAAACAGATGATCAGGGTGAATTCGTTATGGATATTGATAAAAAATATCCTGTGATTAGTTTTGAATACAGTCAATCAAAAACCTGTGAAGTCGATCTTGAACTGAGTAAGGCGCGCGGCGCTGTTTGGGTAGGGGATGTGGTTTGCGAGGGGCTGAACTCATATGTCAACCTGGGAGGCAACAGTGAAAATAATGAAAGTTAATCTGCTTTGTTTAACCGGGTTAGTAATGTTTTTGGGTTATGTTTCCACCGTAAGGGCCGCTGTTGTGAAAACAGTCTGGCCAGATGCGGCTGTTGAGAATTTTGTATTTGTAGAAAATAACTCAGATGATAACTTCTTTGTTACACCTGGTGCGGCATTAGATCCGCGTATGACTGGTGCCAACAGATGGACGGGACTTAAATACAATGGTTCTGGTACAATTTATCAACAGAGTCTGGGATATATAGACAATGGTTACAACACCCCTTTAACGGCTGGGTGGAAATATGACATGTGGCTTGAGAATTCACCTTTTTCGAATCCGTTGACCGGTTTGAGGTGTATAAACTGGTATTCAGGATGTGACATGTCAACCAGTCTGATTTTACCGCAATCAACCGATAATGAGGGATTTTATGGCGCGACGGTGACCTCTGGGGGACAAAAATGGATGCACGGGATGATGTCTGACTCGTTCTATCAGTATCTGCAGCAGATGCCGGTGGGAAGTAGTTTCAGTATGACGATCAACAGTTGTCAATCTTCTGATAATTATGACGCAAGCACCGGTGCGAGATGCAAGGATCAGCAAAGCGGTCAGTGGTATGTCAGGAAAGTCACCCATCATAAATCAGCTAACCTCAGGTTAATCAATACTAATGCGCTGGCAGAAATATTTATTAACAGTGACGGAGAGCCTACCATAGGTGAAGGTAATAGTGACTGTAAGTTACAGACTATTGGTACGAAATCCGGTCTAAGCTGCAAAATGGTAAACTATAACTTAGAAACTGATGGACTGAGTAATGTCTCTATACAGATTTTCCCTGCAATCAATAACGCGTCATTAGAAAGCTCGATAACTCCTTATGACATGCAATTCAGTCTTGATGCAAACTCCTGGAGACCGGTCAGTGGAACGGCCTATTATTACAATTTTAACGAGTTGAAATCCTCAAGTTCAGTTTATATCTTTTTCTCGAGCGATTTCTTTAAGAAATTGGTTTCGTTAGGTATCAGTGATATAAACACCAAGGATTTGTTCAACTTTCGTTTCAGAAATACTACGTCGCCAGAGTCCGGATGGTATGAGTTTTCTACCTCGAATACCTTAATCATTAAACCAAGGGATTTCAGCGTAAGTATTATTTCTGATGAGTACACAACCTCTCCGTCTAAGGAAGGGACAGTGGGAGACAGTGAACCTTCACTGGACTTTGGTTATATTGTGACTACCAGCGGGAGAACTGCTGCGGATGAAGTATTAATTAAAGTCACGGGACCGACACAAAGCATTGACGGGAGAGCATATTGTATCTTTAGTTCATCGGATGGAACGTCTCAGGTTCCTTTCCCGGCAACACTATCATTTACCACGCAGACAGGTGATGTTAAATCGTACGATGCGGGATGTGACAGTCAGTGGCGCGATATGACAGATGCGCTGTGGTTGACATCGCCCTGGAATGATTCAACAGGAGAGGTGGGGTATCTTGAAAAATCAACTGTGCAATTTTCGATACCGATGAATAATCCCATTTCGTTAAAGACAGTAGAGGGTAACGATTGGTATGGTGAGGTGAGCGCCTCCGGAGAAATTCATGTTAAAGCGACCTGGCGTAATATTCAGTAAGTACAGTGGTATTATTTTATCATTAATCTTTTTTTTGACATTTCCTGGATATGCGAATGCCATATCGTTGGGCAATCTGACCTTTTCAATGCGTGCAGACAGTACTTATGTGTCAAAGAAAGTAGTAAATAATAACAAAACACCTCGGTTATACCAGGTGTCAGTCGCTGAAATTGATCGCCCGGGCGGTCATGAGATTAAAAGACGAGCGGAGGACGGTGAGCTTTTATTTGCGCCCCGTCAGCTGACCTTGCAGGCAGGTGAAAGCGAGTATTTTAAGTTTTACTATCATGGGCCAGAGGACAGCCGCGAACGTTATTACAGAATTTCATTTAAAGAGATCCCTACGCTTAATCATATTGCCAAAAATTTGCGAGGAGATGCCATAAGCCTTGAGCCCATTGTTATTATGGATACCATACTGGTAGTACGTCCAAGAAACATCAACTTTAAATGGGACTATCAAAAAGCATCCGGGCTGTTAAAGAATACGGGAAATACATGGTTTAAACTGTTAGTGAAGCCAGGTTGCGGTACAAAGGAAGAAGATGGCGAAGCCTGGTATCTGCGCCCTGGCGAGTTTATTAAAAATAAGGTGCTGGCTGAACCCGGTGAGATTTATTTGATTTATGATAATCGATTTATAAAAATCGCAGACCCATGTGGAAAATAACTGGGCTTGTTACTGAATTATTTTTTGCTGCATTGAAGTTAACCGGGCAATCATAAATAATGAAATCCGTTTATCTCCCCATTTTGATTTCACTCAATTTATAAGAGGAGGTAAAAACTATCGTTTCAACAGGCTTATTCAGGACTATGAAGCTTATATTGATCTGCGTGACATCATTGATTTTTCTCCTTACTGGTTGTGCCAAAAAAGTTTTTGTGCTCCAGGAAGGTTTCAATATCAAAGAGGATAAAACAAAAAGCATTGAGGTCATGTATTTTTATGATAGCTTTGGACAAAGCGAAAATATCAAGGCTTATTCCATTTGCCCTCAGGGAGTAGGGGGTATTGAATATGATAAAAGCCTTTTCGATAGCTTTGTTTCAGTTATTACTTTAAATATTCTTACCCCAAGAAGGATTACATTCTATTGTAGTGGTTAAAATCTCTTAATCACGATTTGATGCCTTTTTATGGATAAATCATTACGCATCGAAAAGTATTTAGTGATTGTAATTTTGCGTTTGTATCGTTTTTTTACGCAAAGGAAACATCAACGGATGTCCTATAAAATACATAATGATAACAGTGCGGTGGAATGTTTTCCTTGTTCCCCCATGCTGACGCTGTCATTTATAAGGAGAGAACTTATCCTATGCTGATACGCATTATTACGATATTATTTTTTTCAGGTATGACGTTTTTGCTCACGTCATGTGTTTCAGCTGAGCAACAGCATCAGTTGAATACGGATAAATGTAAATCCTATGGTTATAAAGAACATACTAAATCGTTCGCTGACTGCATGAAGGATGTTGATTTTCATAACGATGAAAAGGATGAGCGAGAAGACGATCGCAGTTTTGCCAGAGACCATACTTTTTTTGAACATCCTTAAATACGGATGATAACCTGTTTTTAATAGTATTAATTGATATTCGTATTTTAACTGCTTAAGGTATAAAGCATGTGGTTCCTCTCATTATTGTTTACTGTGCTCTCATTGTGCTATTTGTCTATCAGTATCAATTTTTCTGGTTTGTATATTATTTCCTTGGCTGGGGATAATTTAGCCAGCCTTTCCGTTTTTACATTTTTTGCATTACTCTTCGTGGTGACAATGGCTTCATTGACGAACAGGTATGTTTACCACAATGCACTCCCTCAGCTTAATTCGAATCATTTTGCGCTTACTATAAAGTCCATCTATTTATGGTCTTTTTTTGGCTTCGCTCTTGTGATGCTTTCAATTTTGTTAAGTTATCTCTTTGGTGGTGGTGAGCTATCCATTACACACGCATCTTTAGTGGACGCTTTTTATTATTCATTTATCATGGCTTTATTTCCTGGGGTTACTGAGGAACTCTGTTTCAGGTGGTTGTTTTATGGTGTGTTACGACGTCAATACAATAAGATTTTGTCTGCAACTGTGGTAGGGATTGTCTTTGCTCTCCTGCATTTTAATCAGGTTAGCACGACTAAGGACATGATATTTTTGTTGGTTAGTGGATTGTCTGTTAACTATCTCTTTTGCGCGATCTATGAAAGAACGGGCAGTATATGGACTGGCATCATTTTTCATGTTGTATGGGATATTTTATCTTTGAATAATCTCATCCATTTCAGCGACGGAAGTCAGCCAGATGAACACAATGTCTTTATTATTACACTCCATACTCAAAATGAGCTGGTAAGTGGTGGTGGGTTTGGTTTTGAATCCAGTATATTTTCTATCGCTATCTATCTGCTTGCTATGCTGGCAATCTTGCATGGTTACAGAAAAGAAGCCTGAACGATGTAGTGAGTCAGCGTCATCCTGCTGAGTGTCAATCTTTTACCATTTCTGAAGGCCTGTACGGGCCTTTTGATGTGATTCGTGAGCGGAACTGCTGGCTTGCTTATTTGAGGCCTGATCCCTCCAGGCATTGTGACCGTCTGATTTCAGTTCAGTCCGGTGTGCGATAAAATGCGTCACGTTAGCCGATAGACGTAGAGTGGGGGATGTGGGTTATCCATCGTTATTCTTCCTCCCTAAGAGCGCCATTTCCCGATGAATCATCATTTTCATCATGTAAGATTGTGCGCCAATTTTTTTACTGTGGCCTGTTACAGGGTGCTAAACAACTTCTCCTTTCTGGTCCTTTTCCGGGATGTCCTTCACCGCTGTCTGGTCAAGAGGCTGGCTTTCAGTGCTCATAAAAGATCCTTCTCAATCTTTACGCCTGGCCGACCGTATGGGGCAATTTTCGGATCGTGAAGTTAATCGATTTTTTCCCGTACTTTACTTCTCTCTGCCTCGTCGCATTCACACTGATTGCGCTGGTTCTCACCCCTGAATCACTGCCGGTGATCTGCGATGTCAAGCCAGGTTATGACTCCGCTGGAAGATATAGTCCCTTGCGCTGAAATCTGGCACAGGGATAAACCCTCAGTAACGCATACTGATGGGAGGACTGAGATGACATACTTATCTGAACTGCAGGGCCATGCTCTGGATGTCGGGAGTTCGCGTTTGCGAACCTGCGTTAACATGTAAAAAATGGCTGCAGCAAACAGGTGGCGATGCTTTCCAGTGCTGACCGGCAGTATCGCTCTCCGTTTTGGCTGTCTCGCATGTTCGTGTATCGGGGGATCGATGAGTTAAAAACAAACATCGTTTCATGCGTTGGGCACTGAAGTGGGGGGCACGGATAAATTCGCCCGGTTATGCACAAACATTTTATATGGAGTGGCACCGGACACCCTGCGCATTACATGATGATCCTTTTAGCGAGCTGGCAGAGACTTCGCCGGCAAAGGCGACGATCATGCGCGCGCAGCCGTACCTGCATACAAAAATCACGCACTGAACACAGGCACCAGCCGTATCTTTCGGCGGGGGTAAAGGCCACTACGATTTCCGTTACTTCTTCAGCCACGGCAGCGATGACCGGGTGCTCCGGCAATGTTTCTTCAGTTAAACAAAGTCGCAGGGACATGCTTACTGCAGTTATAAATTGTCCGGTTGCGATCCGGCGGAGGAGGGCTGCTGTCATTAAGCGAGGCGCATACCCTGTGATCCCTTCTTTCAGGGGCCGCTGGCTTGAGCTTTTGACGCTAACGTGCCGCGTCCGGGGATCCAAAAAACGGGTGGATGCACTTAAACATCCTCCGGCCAGAGTGGCCGGGGGCTGTTTTCCTGCGTAAGAGACAGACGAAACACCGGGAGACGATACGTACTTCTGTTTCAGGGGGGACTCTCTGAAGATATTGACATCGCATTAGTCAACCTGTTTGGCCAGAGTGTCATGTGGACATATCAGCACAAATACCTGCTTCGCCTTGCTGCCTCTTGTCTTTCTCCAGATCTCGTCCGAACTTCCGGGGGCAGGGATTGCCTGGTATCAACGAGATGTGCATCACTAACCTTATTTCAAACCCCTGTGCGTTAACATTAAATTAACATAAAGAGGCGCTGAGCATGAGCAGCAAAGATAAATTATATGCATTTCATATAAATAAGTATGTTCACGCTGGGATCTGATCGTACTTGGGTCTGTTTTTCATTCGAAATAGTCAGAAGCATTATATGCAATTGCTACTCCCCTTTGAATAATTACGCAAGCGATATCTGTGATATATTTTATATCCTAAAGCACTGATAAGTATGATGAATTGACAGTGTGTTAACGATTCTAAATATTCTATTTATAGAGAATGAATTTATTAGTTTGCTATAATTTTCTTCATGTATCTAAATTGAATTGGCGGAAAGGTGAATAATATTTCAACAGTACTCTTTTTGTGATGAGATAAATATGTGCTCAATATGTTAAATTTATTTTCCTTGATCTGAGTATCCGGCAAAAACATAGCCACTAATAATGGATTCAAAACATTTCAGATGAGTAATTTCCGTGTTCAGTATACATAAATTTAACATTTTAAATAGGGTGGTGCAGAAATGGCACACTTCTATCTTGTTGATAATAATCATCTTTATCTATATGTGCGAATTATTATTACTTACAATTCAATTAATGAGTTTATTCAAAAATGCCATTGTTTAGTAAATAAAATTAATAAAGTTGCAAATTGATTTATATCAGTTTTAATATAATCAACGTAAATTACAAAACACCGTTATGATCAGGTCAGTGACGCCAGGACATTAATCCTGAGTACGAGGGTAAAATATTGCATTGATCACCGTCAGCATGGGGAAGGACATTACAACCGTAAACAAGTGGAAAGGGAGGCAGACGTGAGCAGGCGTTCATGGCTATTAAAAAAGGAGGAACAGGCAACCTGGAATCTTAATCCTGACAGACAACTTCCTGAGTTCTGAAGAAGGCATCTTCACCTGTTGTTAAAGAATTAAACCGCTGCCTGAGGCGAGTGCCAGGCAGGAGCGGAAAATTTTAGCCGGAAAACATGAGATGCAATGTAATCCTGCTTGTGGCAGTTACGATTGCGACTACACTAAATGCATTATATTTTTTGGCGAAGATTAAATGAAAAATGTACGTCAGCATGAAATAGTTATGACATTGATCGAGTGGCTTGAGAAAAACAAATCTGAAACAGTACACATAGAACGCATCGCTGAGAGATCGGGATTTTCAAAATGGTACATACAGCGATTCTTCAAAGAGCAGACGAGTTTTTCTGTTGCTTCTTACAACCGGCTTAGAAGATTAACGACTGCCGCGATTTTATTAAGGGCTACGGATTTAAGTGTTATTGATATTGCACATAGCTCAGGGTTTAACTCTCACCCAAGCTTTACAAAAGCCTTTAAAAGCCATTTTGGGGTGTCGCCGAAACAATTTCGAGAAGCCGAAAACTGGAGTTTCAAACATCTTGTTCCACGCATTGACTATCTCTCAAAGATAAATGAATTTGAATGGTCATATAAACAGCTCAAAACAGGAAAACCTGTAATGGGTACTCCAAATGCAGAGTTTGTTGAATTGGCTGTGGAAAGAGAGCAGGAGAGCCTGGTTTTGCTTAAGGTTCTCAAGGGAGCGTCACCATACAGAGATGGATATCATGGCGATGTAAGTACGATTGAAATTCCATTTTCGTATATTCTGTGTGGTCAGGAAGTAGAAGAAGATTCCTCTGCTGAACAGTGGCTTTCAATAAAAATGAGGTATGAATTTAAAAATCTATATGAGTTACAAAGGCTCGTCTACCAGGGCGTTCTGCCTTTGTATTCTGTGACGCGCAGAAAGGGGCCTGATTGCCTGAGACTGGAAAAAAGAAACGAAGGCTTACTCTATATTACTGAGTATTTGGTTCCCTGCATTAAATCTCAATGATCAATATTAATCAATAATTAATATGTTAGTTTGGGAGGTAAGGCATTTACATCTGATCTGCTTTTAAGCTCAGTTTTACCTGCATGGCTTCGGAACGCTACTTGTCTTCTATGGCGCTGGCACGATCATGCGAAGAGTGATGAGATATTTTTCAGGATAATTTTGCGTCGTGATGGCTTGATTTTCACGTGCATCATATGTTTTTCAAATTATATTGACTTTTTTAAGGGCTGCAAAGCCATCATAACCACTGGGACGTTAAAGCCCACTATGAGTGTCGATTAGTGTGAATATCATCTTTCAATTGTTATCAATGGTTTTTATATTCTTTTTCGTGAGGTTTGTATTTTTGCAGGATAACTGTCATTTTGACCGTTTAATTTATCATGCGGTAAAGAGAATAACAGCAACTTAGGTAGTTTTATGAAAAAAATAATGGAGGAAATTCATTTCCGACTTCAGCCGATTGTCAATATCTCATCAGGAAGAACGATTGGTTTTGAGGTATTGTCAGCGTTGCCATCAAACTTTTCTGTAGAGGAGTTTTTTTCCGGTGCCAGCAAGGACTTTTTATTTAAAGTGATACGCGCACAATTGTCACTGCGTGTAGATAATGAGTTATCACTTTTTATGAATATACCAACAAAAATTCTGTTGGATACACAGTTGTGTAATCATATTAGTAAGCTTCTGGCTGGGAAAAATGTCAATCTTGAATTGCAGGATCCTGATAATCTTCTGAATATTGATGAGGAGGCCTTTTATACACTGTCAAAGAATATGTCCTTGCTAAAACACAATGGTGCCAGTGTTTGGCTGGATGATGTTAAGGAAGATATGTTAACCCTGGTTTCTCGAATGCACTTCTTCGGTGTTAAAATCGATAAGTCTGTTCTGTGGAAATATCGGGATAAAAATTATTCTATGCTAGCGTCGTTTGTGGGGGCTCTCAAACTGTGTACTGAAAAGGTTCTGGTGGAAGGTATTGAGACTAAGGCCGATTTGCACATGGCCACCCGAGTCGGTCTGGATTATGGACAGGGTTTTTACTGGCCTGAAATTTCTTTAAAAAAAGTCGGGTAATGATATTTTAAATATCACATATTTAACTGAGTCATTACTTATTTTTTTTAAAAAGTTGATACCATCAACATGCATAATGAAACTGGATAAATTTATTATGTGCCATCTAATACTGAGTGCTCGACTACACGTCATGGGCACATCGTTTCTCTTGCTTTATGCGGGAAATAGTTTTGCGCATCAGAGTAAAAATCCCTTTTCAGCAGATGCGTTTTCAGTTGATATGTCCGTAGGCGTTTTGCAGGGCAAAGCAAATGAGTTTGTTTACGATGCCGGAAGTGGTAATAAACAGAGTCAACTGAAATGGAAATTAAATAATGTTGCCATTCTGAAAGCCGGGGTGACCTGGGAGCCGATACCCAGGATGTCAATGAATGTTAATGGGTGGACATCCATTGCACAGGGTTCAGGCCACATGGATGATTATGACTGGCAGGATCCTGCACAATCACACTGGACCGATCACTCATCAGAGTTGACGAGAGTCAATTACGCGAATAAATATGATGTTAATGCGACAGGGTGGTTTTTCACTAACGCGTTATTTCGTCTGGGCCTCATGGCAGGTTATGAAGAAAGTCGTTACAGTTGGACGACCCATGGGGGGTACTATGATTATAACAATGGTGCTTACAAAGGTAACTTCCCCCTGAATGTCAATGGGATTGGTTATAGTCAGAAATTTACTGCGCCTTACATTGGTCTGTCATCTGAATATACGAATGGCAATTTTAAAATTTCTGCCTTGTTAAAATACAGCCACTGGGTACATGCCCATGATCGTGATGAACACTATGCCAGACATCTTTCTTTCTGGGAGAAGACAGGGCCGTCCAGTATGTATGGACTAACATTGAATTCTGCATTTTATATTACTAAAAATACGCAGGTCTACACTGAACTCGATTATACAAAATATTCTGAAGGCAGAGGCTGGTCTTCAGATTTAGATCGTGAGACTGGCGAGTTCGAGCACACAAGTGGTGATGCTGCTGGCATATCTAATGAAAATTTAGTCATGAGCGCCGGATTAAAATACACATTTTAAGTTCACGGGTGAACAGCAAGCCAGCATTAATTTATACAAATTACTTTGCTGTTAAGGAGTGCACACACTGAAGGAAGAATAATGGCAAACTTCTTTTTTTGATATTATCCAGTTATATACGCAGTCAAACCCGCGAATACGTGGGGCGAAACAGCAATTGACATGACGACGCAAAGACGCGAGTCACGGCAGCTGGCCAAAGGCTCTTCGGGTAAAACCCGGCACTGCGTACCCCGTTTTTCATGTTTTCTGTGCGCGGTGAATCCCCCTGAGCGGCGGGGTGGTGTGTTGTATTAATCAGCCTTCATGCCACGGGATGTCGGTTAACGGCACCTCACCGGGAGGCACCCGGCACCGCGCGACCTGCCTTATGCCCGCTCGTGAGAGCTGGGTCAGCATGCACTTCCGAAACTGTCGGGATGGTAAGAGTATTTACTTCCCTTTCATTCGTCTGATTATGCCTGAGACCTGAGACCTGAGACCTGAGACCTGAGACCTGAGACCTGAGCTGTTCGTGAGTTTCCCCCTTCAGCCACGATAGCGATCGTAGGCTCAAGTACCACATCCAGAATCACCTCCGATACGGTGTTGGTATACTTCGTGCTGACAAACGTCGAATCAGTATTCAGCTAATTCCTGTTAGTGACATGCATTCAACGTTTCGATCGTACTTTCTTTCGCGTGAATCATCTCGTGCACTGTCATTTCTGTGATGAGGTTAAGATGCTGACATGAAATCCTTCCGACGGCCTTACACTGACAGTATCCATGTGCTGCGCATCCGGGGGACAACCAGAGCGGATTTCCGCCCAGCCTTGCCCGCCGTTGGATGCTTTCAGCGGCGACTCTGTGTAACGTCCTATAAGGTGGGCCCTGCTGACAATGAAATGATGCTGTCAGGGAAGTCTGAGCTGTCGCTCAAAGGGAGACGGCAGCGGGGGACGGTTTGCGTTCAGCTGGCGGCGTTAATTTTTGGCAGGGAGCCCGGGTTCATCTGCGCGCAACAGAAACTGCACGGTGACGTCAGGGAGATGTGCTTCCAGCCAGTCTGCCATGGCCTGTTCTTCGGCCAGAATGGATTCAAGTGTCGGCACGGAAACGGTATCCCCCGCCTTTTTTGCCGCGATGACAAGAGCGGTGTAACAGGCGATTTCGAAGTGTTCAAAGACACACCCGCTGATTGCACCTTTAACGATCTCATCGGAATTAAACATGCCACCCACGGATTGTCCCAGGGCTGCCATTTTGCCAGCTGAATCTTTCAGTACCGAACGGGAAATACCGTTACGGTCCAGGCTCTCTTCCAGCAGGGTAATCTGCCCCTTCGTTTCGGTGATATGCTGGGCGAGGCGGGACCGTAATTCCGGGTAATGATCGATTCGGCTGACCATCGACTCAAGCATTGATTCGGCTTGTTTTTCCATCGCATGGGCATCGCGTAGCCAGTCATGATAGTGTTCAACGTGATTCATGTTCATCATCCTCTTGTGTTCTTTTTAGGCTGCGCTGTCTGATTAATGGTATTCATCGCCAAATCGGTAAGCTTCAAATCGGTTGCCTTTTCTTCCTCAAGCGTTTCGGTTAAAAGTGTCACGGCATCAGTCAGATCCAGTTGTGCGGCAAGGGTCGCCAGCGTGCCATAACTGGCAATTTCGTAATGCTCAACTTTTTGTGCCGCGGCGATTAACGCGACGTCGCGAATTTCACCTTTATCTGTATTTTCGATAACCTCATTAGCCTCATCGATCAGGCCCTCCATGGCAATGCATTTTATTCTTTTTAATTTCAAACCTGATGCTTCATTAATAATTTGATCAAGCCGTTCGATTTGCATCCGGGTTTCTTCAAGGTGTGTTTTAAACGCTGAACTTAACGTTTCGCTTGATGCTTCACGGGCTAATTTCGCAAGGGCGCGGGTTAATTGTTTTTCCGCGCTGTAGGTATCTGAAAGCAGATGAATAAAAATATCTTCAATGCTTTTCATATTCATATTTTATCCTTAAAGCCATCATCAGCACTGCGAGCCCGAAGGCCCGCAGTGCGCTCTTTTCTGTACTGTCTGATGTCATAATGAAGGCTGATATCAGTACTGGTCTGATTTGCGGCCGCCGCCATGGCTGTGTTGACCGCCTTTCTTACCCGCTTCGGACGCACGTTCCGGATCGTTTTTGAAGTTACCACCACTGTTTTGGCCACCTTTACGGCCAGCTTCGGATGCTTTTTCTTTGTCTTCTGCAAAATTGCCTGAACCACCACGATGGTTAGTCATAATTGAATCCTCACATATATTTATTCAGATGCGTAAGTAATTACGCATATGGAAAAAGAGATATCAATGTTGCATATCTGTCTGCGTACAGGAATTAATGCTAGTTGCTGAGCCCAGAGAGTCAAATTATTCCAGGGCTACGTTAAAAGGTTAAAAAATATGTATTTGTTAAAGTGGTTTCCCTGATGATGATAATTTCTCATGCAACTCACTCATAACCCTGACGATAAATATTCATGGCTTATTGTGTTTCGTGTTTAGTGCCTTGTGCTATGGGGCTGAATTAATTTTCAGCTTTACATAAACTGACCGTGACTGCGTAGATTTCACTGATGACCTTTAAGGCTGCTTTGATTCCTGAGCCTCATGTCCCCGCGAAGGCGTTTTTGCAGGCACGCTGAAGCCTGAAAACAGGGCTGCGTCAAACGCAGAAAAGCGCACCTGCACAACAGACCCTTTTTGTATGGTGCCTGCCTGAATCCCGCACCCGGTACCTTCGCCACCTGCTGATCGCGCCCGTTCATGCTGACACTGCGCGGCATTCTGCACATCGGCGGGACCCTGCCTGCTTTTCGCCTGTTGCTGCGATCGGCTGTGACGCCGCCAGGGTGAACCCCCGTTACTGCTGTCTGTTTTCCCGTGCGGGTTTTGACAGTATGATTGCCCGGGTGGTTTGCCGTATGCCGCAGGGGAGGGCATGCCGCGAGTCATGACGCTGACAGTGGAGAGTGAGATAGTTTTCGCCGGGCAGGCGTAATGCTCCGGTGTCATCCGGAGAAATCAAATTAAGGAGGCTGGATTGAGAGTGCAAAGGGCGGTACTGGCGGGGGTGATGCTGCTCACCGGCTGTGTGGTTGCTGATATGGACAGTACCCATTACGATTATGTCCCCTGGATCCAGCTTTTTCAGAAACAGGACGCTACGGGCAGGACCAGCGTTACGCAGCGTAAGGCCGATCTGTATGCCTGCGGTGTTAACCCCGGGGCGGATCTTGACGATCCGCACTGGAGCCTGAATGGCTCCTATCGGGGAGAAACCAGTGCGCAGTTTAACGCCCGACGCGATCACATTCTGAGCTGCATGAAAGAGAAGGGGTATCGCGTCTATGGTTTTTCGGAATGTGGTCCGAAGAACGCTCCGACCGGACGTTGCCCCAACTAACGCACGCAGGCGTCTGTGCTCATTGCGCCTGACCGGCAATAGTCAGCCGCAGGCCGCGCGCAATTTTCTTCCTGCCTCGGGTGGGCACGTCACCTGCGCGGCGTCTGACCGCTCTCCTCCTGCCTGTCCACCGGTCCGGCAGACTCTGTGAATGTCTGTCGAAGATGTTCCTGCCTGAAGGCAGGGCTGAGATCCGGTTCGTGACTCATGGCCTTTCCTTTTTGGTTGTGCAGGAGACTTAACCGTAAGGGGCGGTGATGCTTATCGCCAGTATGCCCGCTGCAGACTCCAGGCCCCAGTCGTAATGCGTCAGGGCGAGAATCGCTGTCGCCTCCTGATACACCTCCGCGTTGTGCAACCGTTTGACGCCAGACGACCTGCAGAACTAAACCATGAAAGAGTGTTACCCGTCAGGCGACGTTTCGGCAGAGATATTCCTGTGTCCGGGCATCTGAGTCAGATGGTTTTGGTACAGGGAGAAATTCAGGCCGGATTATTCGGTCTGCGGGATGAACACAGATCGGGAGATATCGTCTGCTCTCGAGGAGCATGGGGTCAGCAACGCCACGCCATGCAGGCGTGCCGGTACAGACTGAACCAGGGCAACCTAAGCCATACTGTGAATGGGCAATAACTCGATCGCTCTTCAGAAGAGTAACGGCCGTGACGAAAGCGCTGCTTTTTTCAGCGGTCTGTTATACAACCCTTGTCCATTCAGGGCTTGCTGAAAGTTGTCGCTTTTTCCGTCAGAGCGTACCCTTAGAGGCACAGGGGTACGCCATTAAGAGATTTTATGCGTTTGGATAATTGTTGTGAAGATTTGAGTCTTATCAGCAGAGTGATTGCTGGTGTGACTTTGGATGCTTCTCAGCATCTGAACAAACCCTCCGGACATGTACACTCTGCCGGGCATAGACTGCCGCGCCCTGGCGCGCCTGTTAAGCCGGTGGCTGAGCGTTCAGGCTTCTCTGAGTGGGAAGTGCGCGAGCGACCACATATTGATTCCTTGCCAGGTCGTCAGCCTACCCGGGATGAAATTCAAAAATTTTACCGTTACGCGGAAAAACTTCATCAGATGATGGTCAGCCACATCAGGCTGACACACCAGATTTCTGATTACAGTGCCGAACAAATTCGTGATTGCGTCGGTATGGATCAATACCATCAGCTGCAGAATATTGACCTTATGATCCGTGGGCTGGAGGGGCTGGTTTCAAACATTTTACGCGACCAGTATCGCCCTCACACCAGCTTTGTGAACCTTGCAAAGGCCATCACCGAGTATCGTGTGGCGCTTTCCGATCTTCTGATGATCCTTGACCAGGCCTTTGTTGAACGGGAAGTGGTGGAGTCACGTACAGAATGTGTTGATCAGGACATATTTGCCGGTTTTTCCTTTCACTAAGGATGATCAATGAAGGCCAGCTGGAACACGGAAAGTTATGAGAAATTCCTGGCACCGACGTTCCGAATCAAGCCTGACTGGGAGCGTGACATTCTGCATGACTTTATTACGCTGAAAAGCAGCACCTTTGGCGTGATACCGGCCATCTTTGGAAAGGATGGCCCGTATACCGAACCTTCAGCAGTCGCCACATCCGGTCTTTATCATGTTCACCTTCTGCTCAGCAAAGAGGACAGAAAAGGATCTAATCAGCGTAATAAAACCAGCAATAGCGCGCGGGTGTACACGAGGCATATACGTGTTCAGGATGTGTACAGCCTGTTGGCGATTTTCCCGGTCAATGCACATGCCTTTGGCAGAGATCCGGTCATCATGACGGAACTGGCGAGGTACGCAAAAGCTTTCCAGACTCTGACGTCCCCCTGAGCATTCCCTTCTGAACTACCCCGTTTATCCAGCCTCTCTTTCGGTAGCGTGTTTCTCTTCTCCATCCACCGCGTTATCAGATGCTCATTCTGATCATTTCACAACTCTACAGGAAGGTCCCGATAAAGGTGGTAAGCACATTCTTCGCGGTTAAATTCTCCATAACGAGTCGTGTTGCCTGAGGGGGGGCGTCGCTGAATCCTGGGCGGCGATCTTGATGCTCAGTGAAAAGGTGATGAGTGCAAGTCTGCTGGATGCACGCATGTTAAGGAGATTGTTGAGGGTTTAGCGCCAGCCCGTTCGGACAGGGAAGCCGGGATTATGGATTAAACAGGATAGAGCAGCGCCGTCAGGATGCTGGGGATGGAGAACAGTGTCGTTCTGAACTACGGTTTCCTGGCAATCTGAGTAAGATCCAGCGAGACATCATGTTTAATCAGTATCTGAAAGATAATGCCGCCACAACGGGCGGCGAAGATGAATTAGCGAACCAGATGGAGAAAGTGCAGATGCTTTTCATACTGGTCAAGAATGTCATTGATAAGCTGTTCCTGATTCCAGCCCATCACGTCATAATTCTGTCCACCTTCTTTAAGATAAACTTCGGCGCGGTAGTATTTGTGCTGCTCCGCCGTTTGCTCATCATTATCCATTGCGGCCAGAGCGAAGGCCGGGGAGGTGTAGCCCCGGAGTCGGACTTCATAGATAAAGTTGAGCTCGTTGCCTAAATCGACCTCAAGACGCAGACGATTGTCTTCATCATCCTTGATATGGCTGAGTGTTCCCTGTTTATGGAGTTCCTCCTGAACCAGCGTCATGGCGGAATGAATCACCTCGTCCATAAAGCGCTTGACCAGAGAGCGTTTCGGGAGATAGGCAATATTACGCAGTCTGCGTTGCCATGGGATCGGATTACGTGCTGCCGTGGGTGCGATGGTGGCCATACTCAGGCTCTCGCGTTTCGTCATGTCCCGTCGAAGGGCCTTGAGCAGACCATAAATTGAAATCAGCAGGATGACCGAGAACGGCAGGGCACTGGCAATCGTCACCGTCTGCAGTGCGCTTAGTCCCCCTGCCAGCAGCAGGGAAATGGCGACGATCCCCATGAGCGACGCCCAGAAAATCCGCTGCCAGACCGGTGTGTTCGTGATACCGCCGGAGGCCAGCGTGTCCACGACCATGGCACCGGAATCTGCAGAGGTCACAAAGAAGACGATTACCATGGCCATGGCAATGAACGAAAGTACGGAAGCGAACGGGAAATGCTCAAGGAAATTAAACAGGGCCAGGGCGACATCCTGTTGTACCGTGCTGGCGAGATCGGTTGCCCCTTGATTCATAATGAGGTAAATGGCGCTGTTGCCAAATACGGTCATCCACATCAGGGTGAAGCCAGCCGGAACAAACAAAACGCCGGTGACAAACTCACGTATGGTTCGGCCACGGGAAACACGGGCAATAAACATGCCGACGAAGGGCGACCATGACAGCCACCATCCCCAGTACAGTAAAGTCCAGCCCCCGAGCCAGTTGCTTGATTTTGGTTCATAGGCATAGAGGTTGAAGGTTTTGCTCACGAGCTCTGACAGGTAGCCGCCCGTATTCTCCACGAACGATTTGAGGAGCAAAACCGTGGGCCCCAGGCACAGCACCAGACCCAAAAGAAGAACAGCGAGCCCCAGGTTCAGTTCAGAGAGAATGCGTATGCCCTTGTCCAGGCCGGATACGACGGAAATGGTTGCAAGCCCGGTGATGATCACTATCAGAATGACCTGCACCGTTTCATTGATGGGCACCCCAAACAGATGATTGAGTCCTGCATTCACCTGCAGGACTCCATACCCTAATGACGTGGCAACCCCAAATACGGTACCAATCACCGCAAAGATATCGACCGCGTGACCGACGGGGCCGTAAATCCTGTCGCCGATGATGGGGTAGAGCGCAGAACGTAGTGTGAGCGGGAGACCGTGACGGTAACTGAAAAAAGCCAGTATCAGCGCCACAATGGCATAGATTGCCCAGGCATGCAGCCCCCAGTGGAAGAAGGTGAGTCGCATTGCCTCTTTGGCGGCGTTGACCGTTTCCGGGGTTCCTACAGGGGGAGAAAGGTAATGCATAACCGGTTCAGCCACGCCGAAGAACATGAGGCCTATCCCCATGCCGGCTGAGAACAGCATGGCGAACCAGGAGTGATAGCTGAAATCTGGCTGGGCATGATCGGGCCCCAGCTTGATGTCCCCGTAACGTGACAATCCGAGAAACGTTACGCTTAGCAGGATTAACGCGACGGCAAGGATATAAAACCAGCTCGCATTGGTAAAAATCTGTTGCTGCAGAAGTTTGAAATTTTTATCGGCCACCTCCGGAAAGACGGCGGCAAACGCGACAAGAAGGAAAATTAACAAAGCAGACGTAAAGAATACCGCTTTGTTAATCTGGCTTTTGGGGGGCTTTGGGTGGGTATCATTTTCACTCATCGTTTGATCATTCCCTTTTGTTTTTATTTGTCCCCTGAAGTGAGGGACGCGGCCTGTTTAGTTTAGCAAATCTCTTTCGCGCGTTGTGCACCAGAAGAATTATGGGGGGACACGTCACAGGACACATTGTGGTGAGAGCGTTAAAATAGTCTTTACCGATACCGCAAGCACGGGAATATAGTATGTCTGTGATCCCCCCGCTCGATGATCTGATCAACCTCGCCCGTCTGAGTCAGAGCGCGTATGATAAACCACTGAAATTTATGGATGACAAAGACGATGCGCTAATAAAACAGTTTCGTAATACGTTCACACCTGCCCTGGTGGAACAGCTTTGTCTTCAGCTCCAGTTGCTTGAAAATGCCCGGCAGAATAAAGGCCACTAAGTGAACCGTAAAGCATGATATGTCGCTGGCCGAAGGGGGAGAGATTCGGGTGATGAACAGCGTGCTTCGCCAGGGACTCTGAAAACACCACTGGCAGGCAAGCTGTGTGAGCGGGGGGAAATGCCCGGTATCAGAGAGGCTGTGCGGGCTATCTCCTCGTCGCGACAACAAGCGTGCTCACGTGTCTGGTGCGGACCTCGCTATTGTCTGAGGCGTTGCAAAGTGATGGTAGCCGCGATGTGGCCCGGGAAAACTGAGAATGCTTCTCGCCGGATACCCGACTCCGGCATAAACGGCACAGGTGCAGGGCGCATAAATTGTGGATGAACGGAAGAAACCGTCGCACCTGTTGGCGCAAGGAACGCTTTGTGTTGGTTCTGACGCCCCCGGTTTTCTTCAAAAAAGAGTAGGCAGGACGTTGCCGAAAGTCCGTCAACACCGCAGGGGGCTGTCCCGGCTCAAGTCGCATCACAGGGCGATGCCAGTATGCTTTGGGAAGACGCGTCAGTCTTCCGGAACTCTCGTGAGTTACCTGCTGCTGAAAATGACTTTGCTTATATTTAAGCTCAGACAGGTGGATGAAAACGCTGAGAACGCCTGAACAGCGTCATGAAAAGCTGAAGCGGCCATTTACTTAACAGTTGTGCTCTTTATACTCACCGAAAAATGAAGCCAGGATTTCAACGGCAGCGCGATGCTCTCACACTGCTGTTTTTATCCTCCGTCAGGCGATAACCTGCCAGTCAGTCAGGAAGCTCTTCATCTCGACGCCCGGTCAGGGCTTTTTGCGTCAGCATATTCCGCCGCCGCTGTCCGGCGAAAAATGTCGCCATTTGACCGGTACCACCGTTTCGCTCAAACCGCCACCGCCTGCAGTCTGCCTGCCCGCCAGGGAGCACAAAACCACCTGTCTCGCGCCGGTCTTTCCCGGATTAAGGCCCCAGTGCGTACTGACGATGGCCGTTTCGCTGCGTGTACGCGCAGGCGGGCTTCTGCCCGAAGGGGGCTTCGGCCAGTGAGAACCGTGTGTCTGACTGTGACGGTACTGGCATGACCGGTCATGTCAGCGTAAGCGCGGACTGGCGCGCGCCTTTGCCGCGACAAATCGGAGGGGGCAGCGGGTAATCGTTGCCCTGCGGGCTGTCATCGTGTGGTCACCTGCGCTGACTGCACTCCTTACGGTGATCGCTTCGTTCATGGAGAAATGAACCGGTAAGGTCATTAAGGGGAGAAGGCAACGCCAACCTCCCCGTTCTGGTTTTTTTGTCTTTCCGGGGGACATCCCTTCACCGCGCGATGCCCCCGGCAGCGGTCTGACTGCGGGACTGGCACCCCGCGGCCCAGGTGTCCCACCGCTGAATGTCAGAACACCCGTGCTGTCAGCTGAAAACACCCGACAGGAGATGCCGTCGGGCCTGAGGCTCAGAAGTGATGCGTGAGGATATCCCGCTGCAGGTCAGACGCGATGTTAACGGTGTTCTGACGCAGGGAGATAAAAACATTCCGCATCTGTTCCTCCTCGGGATGCAGGTCGATGACGTACACGCTGACGACCGACCGGGCGCGCGAGCGGGTTTTGAGGTAACTCAGGGAGCCTGTCGGCGGGTTGGCCGGGCCGGTAAACTGGTGCAGTTCGGCATCCGGATCGCTGCAGGCGCAGTGGATCTGGATTTTTTTTCCCGCCAGCGTGCGAAACGGTACGCTTATCGTACGTCCCATCCGGCTGACAAAACACTCGCTGAAATAGTACATCGGATCGCTCGGGTCATAATCGCGCAGGGGCGTCCAGGCCCCGGTGGTCAGGAGCCGCTCGCCGTCGACGTGCAGAATGTTGTCCAGCTGGCGGCGGTGCGGATTGGTCACCCGGGAGATATCAATCACCAGGTGTTCGTACACGATGACCTTGCGCCGGTAAACGATATCCCGGTAGGCTTGGGTGTTCCACTCCACGCGGGTGAGGCTCGGGACGTCGGCCGGGGGCTCGCGCCAGTCGATTTCCACGGTGATCTCCGCGTAGTCATCCGTTTCGGTGAAACTCAGGGTCTGCGGGTTCACGGGTGGCTGGTTAAACTCCTCCACACACAGGACGTTGTGGGTGAGCGTGTTTTTGTAGTAGCTGTAGTGCATGGGCGCGCCATAACCGGTGGTCCCCATGTCCGGGAGGACGGGCATCTTGTCGTCGTAGATAATGAGCCCGGGTTTGTCGTAGTGGTCATGCTCGCCCCCGTACGGCGTGTGCTTGAGGACCACGGCCCGGCCATGTTCCGGGCGGCGGATGATGGTGATGCCGTTGTCCGGATCGTGGTAGTTGCCGGTCTCCCGGACCGGCTCCGTGAGGCGCAGGCGCGGATCGCCGTAAAGAAACGCCGCAAGGCTGGTGCGCGGCTCGTGGTCGTAGATGATGGCGAGCATCCTGGCGCACATCTCATCCCCGGTGCAGGCATAGGCGAACTCATACAGGTCCGGATATCTCACCGTGTCCTTGAGCGGTATACAGTCGTTAAAGGCAGGCTCGGTGTCATCGGGCATGAGCAGGTGCAGGGGCAGGGTGAGCATTTTCCGGTACTGCGGCATCCCCATCAGGCTGTACTCCTGGTGGGCGTAACGGATCATCCGCTCAAACTCAAAGAAGCCCTGCAGGGCGTAGTGGTGATAGTGCAGGGAGCCTTCGAACCACAGGCCGCCCTTCAGCACGCCGCAGCGCAGCTGGTCCCGCAGCCCCCATCCCTCGTTCACCCCGATCTCCAGATAGTGCGCATCGTCCAGCACCGCGCCGGTCATGGCGAGCGCGCTGTTGATCCGCACCTCATGGTTATGCAGCTGATCCCAGCGCTTACTGATCAGGAAGTCCGCGCAGGCCCGGAGCAGGTCCCGCTCGATGACCAGCCGTTCGTTCTCCGTCAGTTCGTCATAAATGAGATCGTAGCCTTTCACAAACTCGCTCAGGCACAGGGCCTCGCAGAGGGTCTGGGCGTTCATTTTGCCGGGCCCGTTGTAGGGGATACCGCCGTGTTCGGCGTAGCCCGGATAGTACCGGGCATACTGCATGAGGATCTCCCGCACCAGGCTGAAGTAAGTTTTGTCCCCGGTCAGCATCCAGGCGATGCCGAGCTGGTAGCAGGCCCGGGCGTTGATGTCGTTGAGCTTACGCCACCAGGCCCCGCGGAACGGTTCGCCGGTGAACACCTCGCCATCGACCGGACAGCGGAAGTGTTCAGACGCATGCCGGTCCCAGATGAGCGGCACGCCGTGAGTGGGGCAGTAGTAGAAGAGCTCCCAGCTGGCGCAGCCGGTCTCGGGTACCAGAACGGGGTTGTTGAGCACGACGTCATTATCCTCGCGTATTCTGGTGAGGATACGCGGATCGTCGTGATACGCCTGTCTCAGGCGCGGGATATCTGACTCACTGAACTGTTTCATGGTGGTTTCTCCCTGTGGGGTTACAGACCCGGATTGAAGGCGTTATCGCGCGCGGGAACGGGACGGGGGGGACTGAGCAGCGTCCAGAGCAGGGCCGCCCCGATGAGGTCGAGGAACCCGAGCACGTCAAAGACGAGGTGGTAGCCGATGCTCGCCACGGCCGCGCCGATAAGCAGCGTGCCGGTAAAGCCGCCCACGCCGCCGATGAGTCCGGCAAAGCCGGTGACGGTCCCGACCTCGCTCTCGTCGAAGTAGTCCCCGGACATGCTGATGACGGTGATGGAGGCGCACTGGTGGGCGAACCCGGCGACGCAGAAGAGGGTGATGGCCATCCCGGCGCTGGTGACGTGGTTAATGAGCGGGACCAGGGTCATCAGGAGGGCCGCAAAGGTAAAGGTGATCCGCCTGGCGTTGACCAGGCTCACCCCGCAGCGGTTGAGCCTCTCCGCGCAGAACCCGGCAAAAAGGCAGCCCACGTCGGCGGTGAGGAACGGCAGCCAGGCGAAGAGGGCGATCTGCTTCAGGTCAAGATGGCGGGCGGTGACCAGATAGAGCGGCATCCAGAAACCCAGTGCGGCCCAGGTGGGGTCAGCAAACATCCGCGGCAGCGAGATGGCCCAGAGGTCGCGGCGGGGCAGCAGGGTTTTCAGCGAGACGCGGCGACGGACCACCGGCGTCGTGTCCCGGCCAATCAGGGCGAGCTCAGCGCCCGACATCAGGGGATGCTTCTCCGGGGCGCGGTAGGCCACAAACCAGAGGACGGCCCAGAGGATGCCGAAGACGCTGGCAATCACGAAGGCGACCCGCCAGTTGTAGTGGAGGATGGACCAGGCGACGACGGGCGGGGCAAGCATGGCCCCTGCCGAGGTGCCGACGCTGTAGACCCCGCAGGCGAGCCCGCGCTCCCGGGCGGGGAACCACTGGGTGGAGACCTTCATCCCGGCGGGGTTGAAGGTGGATTCGGTGAGGCCGATGCCGAGACGCAGTATCATCATGGGGATCCAGGAGCTGAAGAACCCGGTCAGGGCATTAAACACTGACCAGAGGATAGCCATGAGGGAGAAGACCGCGCGCACCCCGAACCGGTCCATGATGTAGCCGGCGAAGACCCCGCCGACCGGATAGGCAAAATTGAAGGCGGCGGTGATCCAGGAATACTGCTGCTCGGTAAAGCCGATGTCCTTCAGCATGGTCGGGGCGGCAATCCCGAGCGTGTTGCGGGACAGGTAGTTGGTGATGGTGCCCAGCATGACCAGGACAATAATGTACCATCGCAGATTCTTGATTTTCATGGTGTAGGGCCTCCTTATCTGAGGGGTAAGGAACAGATTTTGTTGTTATTTCCGGACGCGAGCGGCACCCGGCATATACCGGAGGACCGCCAGACACCGGCGTCGGTAAAACACAGGCCAATCGTGATAGCCAGGAGCCTCCCTGTCGTCGGGTGAGCCGAATTCAGGCAACAGCCATCCCCACCCGGTGAAGGATGTTGTCAATGCATGCTGTCAGGCCCTCGCGGGCACCCGCTCCGGCGACATCTGGTCCGTCAGGCCCGAACCGTCACCTGCCCGGCGTCAGGTAAAGAGCCCTGTGGCGCAGGCCCAGCCGATGACCACCGCCAGTGGACCGGTCAGCTGGCGGGAGAGCAGGAAGGCCGGGACCCCGGCGGCGATCGTGGCCCGGGTGGCCCCCTGGGTGGCGAGCCCGACGGGGATAAAGTTGCACCCGACCTGGACGTTGATGGCGAACAGCGCGGGCAGGGCCAGGGCAGGGGGCAGCGTCCCGGCCCCGATCTGCGTCCCGATGACGACCCCCACCACCTGGGTAAAGGCCGCGCCGGGGCCGAGCAGGGGCGAGAGGAAGGGAAAGCTGCAGATGACCGAGAGCAGCACCAGTCCCCAGACCGAACTCACCAGGGGGGTGAGCAGGTGCGCGAGGGCGGTCCCGATCGTGGAGTCCTCGGCGAACGCCATCAGCAGGGCAATGAGGGCCATAAAGGGGAGGATGTCCCGGAGGGCCACCTGGATCGCATCCCGGGCGGCGTCGCGCAGCAGGGGCAGCATCTCCCCGAGCAGGGCGGCGAGACGCACTTCGGTCGCTACCACGCGCCGTACGCCCCGGGGCGGCTCGGGCACCTGATGCACCACCGCATCGTTCACCGGGAGGCTGATGGGCTCCGGATCGGGAAGACGCTGCCGGTCCGCCTGGGCCAGCTCGGTGAGGGTGACGCCGGAGACGTAAGTGTCGTCGTCGATAAAGCAGGCGAGGCGGCCCTGATAGCGGCCTGGCCGGACGTTGATGACCGGGATATGCTTCTGCGGGTACAGGCCGCAGAGGAACGACCCCGGATCGTCCAGGACCACGCAGAGGACCTGCTCGTCCGGGGGCAGGATGGCGTAGCCGTTGACCAGCTCGGACTCCGTGAGGGCCGCGAGCTCGATGGCCACCGGGTGAAAGTCACCCCCGGTGAGGCAAAGAATGACGCGCCCGCTGCGCACCGGCAGCCAGAGGCCGGTCCCGGTGCCGCCGGGGCCGGGCATAACGTGGATCAGTTCCATGGGTATCCCTCCTCGATGATGAAGTCGCCCCGCAGGTCGCGCATGTCCGGGGCAGGGCCGCCCAGGTGCAGGGCGGCGTCATGCAGGGGCGTCAGGGCGTGGTCGAAGCACATCACCAGCAGCCCGTTGCGGTAGAGCGATTCGCGGGCCCGGTCTCCGGTGGCGGTGATGAGAAACAGCCGGTGGCCGAGGCGCAGCGCGTCGCCGGGGCCGAAGGACTGCTGCTCGTCCCGGAAGGTGCACTCCAGCGGCAGGGCGTACGCCCGCAGCCGCCCGGTGAGGCTGTCCGGGCAGGTAATCAGGATCCCCCGGGAGAGCCAGCGTTCGACATATGTACCCGGCTTGCGAATGCGCGCGCGATAGAGCTGCATCAGACTTTCTTCCGCGCCGCGAGCCGGAGGAAAATCCGCTCGGTGATGATGCCCCGGATCAGCCCCACCACCACGGCCGTGAGCACGTAGCGCAGGGCCAACTGGGTGACGGAGAGTCCGTGGGCCCGGAGCCCGGCGCAAATGCTGAGCCAGGCGACAACCTCCGGTGTGACTACCCCCGGAAAGGCGGTGGACATGGGATGGGCCAGCGTGGTAAGCGCATCCTCAAAGCCGGGCTTGCTCTTCTCGGGCAGCACGAACCCGAGCGCCAGCGCGCCGGGAGCGCGGAGCAGCAGCCAGCCGATCACGGGCAACAGCCCGTAGGTCAGGATACGCGAGCGCCCGAAGGTTCTGGCCAGCGCGTCGGTGCGGGCGGTCCCGGCAAGGCGCAGGGTGACCGTCAGGAGGATGCGCAGCAGCACAAAGGCGGGCAGGACGGTCACCGCCAGGGTGATAAAATGGCCGTAAGCGCAGTGGATAAAGCCAAACACGCCCCCGGTCAGGCTGAGCAGTGTCATGTTCAGTCCTCTCTGGATGAAAAAAAATCCGGGGTGCCCGGGCTAACCGGACGGGAGGAGCGAGCATTGACGGCTACAACAGTCAGAGCCCCCGGGAACAGTGGCGGTACAGACTTCGCCTGCTTAGTTTTTTCAGGGCGAGCGCAGGCGTGGCATTTCAGCCCTGTTTATGCGATTCTCAGGAGTTAAATTTGCTGGTGCTGTTACCTGCAAACATACAATCAGGTTATCGCAAGATTCTGTGAATTTAAAGGTATTTAATTAACGGATTTTTGTGATTTACGTAAATTGTTTGAAATCATAACGTTGATAAACGCTGGCTCTAAATGACCGATACAGATAAAGACCATCTTCAAGATTCTCACTCCTTCGAATTCGGCCAAAGGCTGAGTGAAGCTATGTCCGCTTCAGATGATACGGTCAGCTCTTTAGTTGTTAAGACTGGGATCCCTAACTCGACAATTCGAAGTTATCTGAAAGGGGACTCGCTTCCGGGTATATTGCAACTTAGAAAGCTTGCTGCCGGGATGGGAATTAAACCCGGATGGTTACTTGGGGATGAAGATGGAAAACCGTCTCAAGAAGCTGATTCCAATGCTCTGGATAAAGACCTTGAATTGCTCAACAGCATGTTCAGATACATGACCCCAGGACAGCGAGCCAGAGTATTAAAACGCGTGCTGAATGGCGTGTCCGCTCAACTGGAAAGAGAGATTAGCGAGAGTGGGGAAGGGGAGTAGCTCAGACTTCAAGAATCTTAAGTTCGACTCCGGCCTTCGCATCAAGTAAATAAAGCCTAAAATACAGCTAGTTAGGGAATAAAACCAGTCTCTTTTGCCTGTAAGAAATGCTATGTTACGTCCCTTGAAAAAGCCGCTGTGATTGATAGTGGTAATTGGTATGTTAACTCATGGCGGCTTTTAGACCCAAGCGTCAATAACGTACTTTGGACGTCCCCAGTTCGGCCTGCTTTCAGGGCAAAAACAATCTGCTCTTCGGTGAATCGTGAGTTTTTCATCGGCCCCACCACCTCCGTTCAGGGAGTGTAGATCATGCCGGCATTCTGTTTCTGAATGGCGTAGGAGTTTGTGTCAGGGGCATTTTAGCTAGGTTACTTGTTCTTCATTGTAATCCCTTCTCTAAAATTAATTTTCAATCTTTCCTTATCACCTTGACTTAAATTTCTACCCTCACTAACGCCTAGCAAATTAAGTAATTCATATTTTATTTCTAGAATATCTACTAATTGGTCAGAAAAAACATCAAGATCATCATGGTTAAACTGCACATAAGGTAAACGTTCAATGAGCAAATTAGCAGTATGTACTGCAAATGATTTAACGTTCTTATCATGTGATGTTAAATCAATTTTTATGGATTCAATGTTCCGCTTTATATTATTAACTTGTTCTTCATAGTTGCCGGTGAACCCTATGTTAACATGTGAACCAACAATTTTTGCTTTGAGGTGTTTCTTTATAATTTGAGATGTATTTAGCTTAATTTCAACGAGTAAACACGAAATGGATTTTTTGAGTTTTTCATAATTATTCTTTGGGAATTCAAAATCAATGCGACTGAAGCTTAATTTTTGAATTTGCTGAGAAATATCCTTATCCTCAATTGAAATATTTTCCCAGCTATGAGAGGACTTATTTCTAATTCTTCGAAGAAGTTCAAGGTCTTTGTATTGGCACTCTGTTATAAGCCCCAAGGAAAAACAGGCTTTAATTCGTGAAGAGAAGGTTCCTAGAGGAGCATTGAATCCTTCGATTAATTCGTGAGATGCTTTGTTGTCGAACATGAATGTCAAAAGCATTTTACCTAAGGAGTCTTCAGAGAAAGCGGCTAGAGACAATATTAGGCCTCTTTCATCTAGGGTGTCCAAATAACCGTTGAGTTTGTTAAGGTCATTAAATAAATTATCTTTATCCATTTTTTATTTCCTATCAATAAATCAAATAAGTTATAAACTATTCATTCTAAAGCGTTATATTAATTCTTAGTAAAACTATTTAATTATCAATAAATTTTTAAGTGATAATATTCTTTTCTTCACGATTTTCATGTGTTGATAATTAATTGGTTGTCTGCGAGAAAGCGTTGTAATAGTAAAGCTCCATACTTTCCTTCTCGAATGTTTGATTTACTTTATCAGAAACTGCCTGACACTGCTTTTTTAGTTCTTCAAGATCGCTTGCGCGAATTAATTTTTCTATATTGATTTCATAATCATTAAGTATCATCGATTTATTGATATATGTAAACGAGCCCTTGGCAACGAAAGCAAGGCAAATTGAAAAAGATGATAAAATTAACGGAATAGCAATAAATAGCCGTAATTCCTTTGTCGCGTCAATGTTATCATCACATTCTGGAATGTCTAAGCGAAGGGCTGGATAGGTACCCGGAATCGTACTAATAAATGCATGCATTCTTTCAATATCTTTTTGCTTCCGAATTAATTCATTTATACTTACCTTGGAATCTTTATCTACCCTGAAATAAGAAGCGACTTGTGTTAAAGTCAAAGCTATTTGTTCTGCTTTTATTATTTCGTTAGTAATTGAATTTGCAGGAAATGAATTGTTTGAAGCAAGAAAAGATGTCTCGTTACCTTTGTCATTTTTTATTATTAACTTAAGGTCTCCGCTTGGTGCATTTAACATTTTCATTAATAATAGTAATTCTCTAATGTCAGCTAAATAAAAGGTTTTATCATATGATTCAAAATCTATTTTCAGTTTATTGTTTTTAATCCCAACCAGTAAATCGAAAAAACCAGAGGAAACTCTAAAGCTTGCCAGCTCATCTGGAGCACTAAGCGCTATAGGAGAAACGAAAAATTCACATTTAAAAGAGACATCTTCTTTATCATCTTCGAATCTTATGGAGCCTGTTGAAAATGCCTCAACTGGTTTTATTTCAATCATGGCTTGTTCAGCGGTCAGTTCTTCTAACTGAAAATTAATATCAAATCTCGTATCCCAACAACGCACATCTTTTACATTTATTCTAGTAGGATATCCAAGCGTGGCACTAATAAGCGACTTATAATCGTCATTATTATCAATTTTGAAGTTAAATGCATAACGGTTTTCGTTATATCCTACATCACCTAAATCTCTTAATTTATCTTCACTATATTTTTTCATTCCATGAGGAATGTGTCTTTCGATAGCAGTTTTAAGTGCATTTTCGTTGGTCAGATCTATTTCATCCTCATTGGAGTAACTCACTGTAAAATATAGTTTGTGAAGTGGTGATTTTTTCTCTATATCATTTTGTCGTATCCGCTTCAAAACCTGAAACATGATATCCCTATTAATGTGTACGAGGTAAGCTTGTTCGATATTTGAGTTATTATTATAACGCGCAAAAAAGAAAAAACAGGGTAATGGCGTGTCACAGAAACGTTTCATGTTTGAAAGTTTTACTTGGACACCTTTCTTTTCTCCGTCAGAAGACTTTATCTGCACGAAACATTGTATGGGCTGTTCATTCAAACTATTCAGTAAGGCTATACCACCTAACAGAGGAAATTCGACAATAGCATCCCACCCTCCGGAATCATCCTCAGAGGAACTGTTGTAAATCAACCCCGATGCATTACAAAGCCTGTCAAAATCACCACGCCCCATATTACCAACTTTTCTTAAACTCATGAACACATTCCTCTTTCATATGCGCGATACTAGGTTTAGCTTACTCCAATTTAGGAACAACCATGAAGTGTTGCTTGGAATAATTTATCAACTCGAGGGCAAGGGCGGCGGCCAGTTTCGCAACCCAGTATAAAATCATCCAGACAGATACGTATGCTGATGCGCTGCACCTCTTCATGCGAGCGAATATAACGTCCGGTCGCTTGATTAATTTCCCATATTTTAACTTCGATAAGCCTACGCAGTGTTTGCCTACTCCGGCCGCCATGGTCGGCACCGGGAAACTGTTAGCGGTATGTCTTTTCGGCCTGCGTCAGTTCTTGCCTGTATTGCACAGCCAGGTAGTTTTTTTCCCTTCCAGGCGCTTTCCTTCCCGTTGGTTAACATACCGCAATATTAGCAATTTTTTAGGAGAAGCGTGTGGCTACCTCAGCAGTAGAAACGCTTGTCTGAAGCCACCACCTGCTCCTCCTAAAAGAAATCTACCGGCAAGGCTAAGTCCGGGCCAGAGAGAGGGATTTTGATTAGGTTCAGATTAAAACGCATCACTGTTTTCAGAACGTAATTTCGATCTGACTGGCGGTGAGCGTATCCATTTTAATCTGTACCGCCGACACCAGAGCTACATCGGTCTCCGGTACATGCAGGGAGACGATGAGGCTATGGCGCGCTTCAGAGCGCGTCGTGTTTTCCACCAGCGCTGCCTTCAGGTAAGCGGTTTGGTTGCTGGCAAGGGAAGGGCAAAGCTTTCGCGTGATGTATGTTTTGAAGGGGGCGCGTGAGAATGGGCGTCCGATGTGTGCCAAAAACGGACACATTTAACATTAGGGAATATTAAATTACTTGCAGTGGTTTATTTCCGCTGCCATTTTAGTGAGGTTTTAAAAAATATTAAATGAATCGCTATAAAGTACACCTTATAAAAGGTGCACTTTTCTAACATTAAAAATTATTTATTATGTGATCAGCTAAGTTATCATACTCATCAGCCATCTCATTCATGAGATCTACTTGATTTACTGCCCATTGTCCTCTGCCACGAAGAGCATTCGTTGGTCTGACTCGAGACAGATAGCGAATAGGTATATTTTGAATAATACTATCAGGAGCCATAACGTTGAGATCCTCAATCTTACCAACTGGTTCATAATCAGTAAAATCAGGAACAGCTTCGTAAGATGAAATCCGTGAAAGCTGAGGGATCATATTTTCTTCAATAGCTTTTCTTATTGAGCGATGATGAACGGCGTCTGCACCAACCTCTTGTTTGATACCATTTTGTTTTCTTGTATCAAAGCCATTGAATATCCAGCCACCAAATTTAGGCATTCCTTTTTGGGACACAACATTATCGCGAGGATTACTAGTTAGATACCTTTCCTTACCCTGTTCCCAATCACGTATAAATGATGGTAACATCTCACCAATGAGTCCTACACAATATGAAGAGAATAAATCAGGTGTACATGGAACTAAGAAGTAGTCTGAGCAGTACAATGATGATCTGACAAGAGTATTAAATGAGGGAGGCAAATCTATTAAGACATAATCATAATCAACTTCATTTTTTTCGGATGCTTTTTTAGTTATCAATGCTGGTAAAATAAAACGATATAAGCCTGCGCCACTTATCACATCAGTACCGACGTTTAAAATGTCAGAAAATGTGTTGAGCCAAAAATCGCCGGGAACAATATGCAAAACCCCTGCATCTGTTTTAGTCTTTGGTTCAGTTGTGTATACTTCACCTATAGTATTTTGTTGTATGTAGGGTAATGCAAATGCTTTAACAGTTTTTCCAAATGGAAAATCATCAGAAGGCACTAATAACTCAGAAAACTCTTCATCACCAATACATGCAATCGAAAGATTACATTGCGGATCGAAGTCTATTAATAAAACACTTTTTCCTTTATCTGCCAGTGACACAGCAAGGTTCCAAATTATAGTGGTTTTACCAACGCCACCTTTGTTATTAAAAACTGATATAGTTTTTGCCATTTGCAGTCCTTATTTTTCTTTCAATATTATTTCAACGGGAAAGTTAAAATCGATGAAAATCATCTTCTAGTCTTTAGATATAAAACTCGACTCCATTTTGAGACTAGCACAAACCTTGTGGTTATTCATCGAATTTCTGACCCAATGATATGATGCATAAATTTGCGTAAATTGTGCAAACTCAGAGCAACATAACGTTCCTTAGAACCATTTACAGCAGCCATATCAAATGGATGCATGACAGGATTGGTTAGCAGCAGGAAGAGGACGTTTGGGCATCTGGCCCACATGAACAGCGCGTCTTTGTCCGGAGCATTTGCTGATGTGGTTGACGCCTTTGAAATGTAGCGTGAATCACAGCATGGCCAGCCATAGAATATCCGCTGATTTGAAAACAGCTTTATGAGGCTCGATCTGGGGGAAGAGGGTAGGAGGACGTTAAGAAAAGTGACTGTTCCACTCCCCGGGACAGTGGCAACCAAAAAAAGCTGCATGTGTAATTGAAGGATTCTCCCTCCTTTCTTCGTGAGAATGCCAGCATCCACGCTAACACTGCGTTGGCCATCAACATGGCTTTCTTGTTAGGAAAAGCGATAAGTAATTCTCGTTTCTGGTGACATGAAACGTGTAAAAATCACTTTTGCCGAATGAGAGTTACCGCGAGTCTGCGCTGAGGTCCGTGACGCTCAGATCAATCCGCTCAGTAGGACAGTGATTACCCTCCGATTCGTCATAAACAAGGAAAGCACCATGTTCGGATTCTTTAGAAAGAAAAAACCTGACGCTGAGCCCGGGCAAGGTCCCCGACTGACGGCGCAACAGTTTATCGCGCTGACGCTGAGTGATGAAAAGCTGTCGATGCCCGTGTACCTGCCGGGGATCCGCAGTGAGGCCGAATGCGACGATCTGGGGTTATGGCCGCTCATCTACGTCTGGAATGTGGATCGTGCTGCTGGCACGTTCAGCCTTTCTGTTAACGGTAAAGCCATTGCCCATCTCCTGGAGCCTTTCGTGCCCCGTGAAGACCCTGCGTACGTTGAAATACGTGATGAGGCGATGTCCTCATGTGGCTTATGAAGACATTACTAACCTCGGTGTGTATTAATCAACGGGAAGCAGGCCAGACCGAATTTATGGCATATAAAAGCTGACCTGCCGCTGTCACGGCCTGGCACTTTTACGAAAAGCTTGCTGCTGTCATTGTCATTGCTGGCCTGCTTGGTGCTGTATGGATCATGTTCATGATAGAAACCTTCACGCCTAATCTGTAACGCGAAAAGCCGCCATTATTTGTTGAAGGATTTCTGAGCGCTGCCGATACTCATTATAGTGGATGCGGATGAGCCGGATAAGCCCACATCAGTCAGAACGCACCGCTTTCCCTGCGGTAATTCAACATTGCTGCACAGGCAGCCGCCAGGGGGTTTTTTACGCCCTTCTCCGGGCATTCAGCAAAACCCCTGTAATACCAAATCATGTAATCGGATACGCAGCCGCACTGTGCAGAACCAAATATTACAGATATGGGCGTCGAAACCCATTCATTAAAAGGAACTAAAATGACTGACCGGGTGATATTGCAGCGTGAATTTTCGGAGCTAAACGAACTGCACGAAAGCATCATGAAGTATGCGACTGACCGGGCCGAACTTCATCAGTGTGACGTTTATCTGTGCGTGAACACCAAATCTCACGGCGATCAGATACTGAGACGCATATTTGAAGAGCGGGAGTGTAACAGACTTAAGTCAAATGAGATTGTCAGTGTATACGGAAGAAAAGTGAGTCTTCACACGTCACGGACGCTGAATAAAAGCTATCTGACGGAAGGTGTGTATTTATTATTCTTCCCCGGCCCTGACCTGCTGAAAGCCGTTGAGTATCAGGCCAGCCTTAATCCCGTTTATGAAATCATCGTTTTTACAGAATCTGATGGGCATACGGATGCTACGGATCAGTGGATGTCAGAACATGACGTTCGCACGCTCCAAACCGGGAAAACCGCTCCAGATCTGGACGAAAGACATTGATTGACCAGATAAAAATCTAGCACCAGACTCCAGCCCAGTTCATGAACTGAAATCCAGCCATAAGGAAATGCCATAAAATGACATTCAATTTCGATAACCTCACCACCCCAGAAAGCATTGATCAGCATGTCGCCTCATTCTGTAGGACTTTAAGCACAGAACCCCCGGTATATATAGATGTCGAACCAGAGTTATGGTGTAAGCAGTCGAACTGTGAGATGAACGTAGATAAATATATTGAGCAGAATGGCGGTGAAAAAGTTATCGGCTATAAAATATGGTACATAAAAAGAAAATATATTGAAGCTGAGCGTCATGTTGTATACAGAAAGGATGGCGTATACAAAGACCTTACTTTTAATACTGATGGTGAAACTATCATATTATTTGTCCCGGACAGTAAGAAAATCACCTATGATGAAAAACCCTTAAAAACCAGAATGGGCCTGACGCAGAAAACAAGACATCTGGCAAAACTATACGATTTACAGGAGACTGGCATTCGCCAGATGAGCCAGGAAGATTCGTGGAACATAATGCCTTCCTACGAGGATTGGCTTAAGGGAACCAGAATGGCGAACTTAATTCCGATGCCCGCTAAACCGGACGATCGGTAAAACGCCAATTCTGCCGAATCGCCCCGCTGCGGCGCGCAATACTACAAGCGCCAGGCCAGGCTACGCCGGTTCCCCGGCTGCGCAATTCAGTAAAACACCGGTACAGGCGGTTTCCCCCGAATGCGATTTACCGCCAGCGGAGTTTTTCTTCTTGATTTTTACAGCGTTCAGAATCGCGAGTTAGAAAATGTCATTCTGACATTAAGCCGATGTCCGCTTTTCGCTCATAACGGACATCGGCCTGCAAGAGCCCGTTTCGTGCCACAAGCGCGTATTGAAAAGTCTGCATTGCATTCACCGGAAAGGTACAATGCAGACGATTAGATTACCTCTGCCAGTCACGGAAAAGCTCCAAATGAGGCCTGGCTGAGGAGCTGTTGACCTTCTATTTCAGCTTCTGCCTCAGATCGATATAGACATCAGCCAGCTTTGCGACATTGGCTTCATCCATGGAGAGTTCTGAGAAGTCCACAAACCAGTTTCCAGTACTGTGCTTATTGATAACAAATAGCTTTTTACCGTTCACAAATCGATATTCAACATCGTAGTCTTTATGGGTCCACGAGAGATTATCCGGAATAGTGAATTTTGGCGGCTGCGCTGGATTTCGCGGGTCCCATTTCAAAAAGCCAGTGTACATGGTTATCCAGCTTTCGAGGCTGTCCTTGGTGACATATCCAAAGTGACTCGACATATCCCCACCGTAGTAGATAGCCATTACTGCGTATTCGCCTTTATCGTCAAGGCGAAGAATTCCATCAAAACCATCTTTGTACTGCGGTTCATTGACCAGCATCACTTCCACACCGGTTTTGTACTGTGTCCAGGTATAATAGAAAGCCGGCTTCCCGGGCGTTGAACACCCCGCCGTAAGCAACACAAATATAAGCCCTAAAATTCTAATCATCATTATTCCTTATTTAATAAAAACCATGTCTTTATCACAGTAAAAAAGAAATATATTTAATTTCCTTCGCTGATGTAAAACGAGGGAGAAATGCCGCGTGTGTACTTAATAGCAAACAGACCATTAAGCCTGAGTGCATAAACCCACCGTTTCAGGTTATCCTGACTTACGTCACAGCTTTGGAATACTGGAAGGACATTTTTTGCGGGTCTGACGGCAGTTCCAGTGCAGCCAGTCCCACGCAATTTGTACAACTGCCACTTAATCACTCCTTATCAGGATTGTTTTTGATCCCGCTGCATCGACCTGTTGAATCTACAGCTTCGATTTATCTTGTGATAGTCAGTAAAGCTGTAAATGGGTAGCCAGGTGAAAGCAAAGGCCCTGTTTTCACCCTGCATACATACACATCCATGTTATATCGGCAAAAAAACGACTTGCATGAGCGGTTGTTTGGGCTAAATGTGACGTCTTACCAATCAGTAGAGAGTCGTCTGGTTTTCGCTCACAGCGGCTATATCAAATGGATGTATGTACAGAATTGGCTGGCATCAAGAAGAGGACGTTTTGGCATCTGGCCACGTCAATGGCTGGTCCATGCTGAGCCCATTTGCCCAACCGTCGGGTTTAGCCCGACGGGAAGTTACAACGCTAAAGAGGTCTAATGCAGAAAGAGATTTCCCGTTCTCCGTTCAGTGAAACAGCGGCCAGCCTGCCTCTGGAACTGTTCTGGCGTGGCCTGATTGCTGAACGGGTGCGCTCGCCCTGAGAATGAAGATGCACACGCCAGGGAAACGCGGGTACGTACTGTACACTTTAAAAAATGGTACGTTGCTTTACGCATGTGGTCGTTTGGGATTATTCAGGAAGGGGAGTTCATAAGCACTCTTTTATGGCCGATAACGTCATGCGGTTGCATCTGCAGCCCGGGCGTCCGGCTTCATTCGCTGTGTAAAAACTAAAAACGGTAAACCCTGAATTGACGGCGTGATTCAGCGTTAACGATAGCGCATCGTGTGACTCTGCGTGTGCTTTATGCGATTATACGGGCATAGATTCAGGAGGATTGCCGTGAACATAATACCGCTTCGCCCCAGCCATGACTGGACAGCACTCGAATTCTTTGCCGGGATTGGCCTTGCCAGAGCAGGGTTGGAACTTGCAGGGATCAAAACGCTGTGGGCGAACGACTATGATGCCAATAAAAAAGCGATGTATGAAGGTCAGTGGGGAAGCGCCGAATTGGTTCTGGCTGATGTGCATTCCTTAAGCGGCGATGACTTACCTTCTGCAGATGTTGCCTGGTCCTCCTCACCCTGTACCGATCTTAGCCTGGCCGGAAAACGCGCAGGTCTGCGCGGTGGCCGTGAATCTTCGGCATTTTTTGGCTTTACCCGCCTGATTGCTGAGATGAAAGAGCGTAAACCCCGTGTACTCGTGCTTGAAAATGTGGTGGGGCTGGCCTCTTCGCACGATCGTGAAGATTTACGTGCAGCCGCAAAAGAATTTAACGCACTGGGTTACAGCGTAGATGTGATCACTCTGGATGCCCGCCGCTTCATCCCGCAATCCCGACCGCGCCTGTTCCTTGTCGGGGCGCTGACGCCCGTGGAAGGGGGGGAGCACGACACCTGTCTGAGACCGGACTGGCTGGCCTGGCTACATAAAGACCCAGAGATCAGAACATTCATGATGCCGCTTCCTAAAGCTCCGGACTTGCTCTCCTCGGGATTGACGCAGGAAATAGAAGCGGTCCCTGAAAATGACTCTCGTTGGTGGAGCAGCGATCGGGTTCAGCTTTTCGTGGACTCCATGGCTTCAGTGCAGCGTGAACGTCTGGATGCGTTTATCGCATCAGATGAAATCAGTGCCCGTACCGCTTACCGTCGTACCCGGAACGGTATTCCCGTCTGGGAGATGCGTGCAGAAGATATTTCTGGTTGTTTGCGAACGGCCCGGGGCGGATCATCAAAGCAAGCCGTTGTCATCATGGGCAAAGGAAAGCTGAGTATCCGGTGGATGACAGGCCTGGAATACGCCCGTTTGATGGGAGCTGGTTGGTATTCACTGGAGAATTTGCGTGACTCGCAGGTACACTATGGCTTTGGTGATGCTGTAGCCGTGCCCGTGGTCGCATGGGTCGCGAAGCATATGATCCTGCCGAATCTGCTTGCTGCTGAAAACACGAAAGGAAGGACTGTGAATGAATAGTAAGGATGCTATTGCTGTTTATCTGGAGGCTGCAAAAGCCTGGTACGAAAAGCAAAGGGCCAGAACGGGAAAAATCAACACAAACGTGATGAATGCGGGGCTCATTGTGTCGCATATGATCCGTGACGGATTGCCCATCGATGATGAGCGTTTGTATAGCGAAGGAAAAAGCCAGGTCAGAGGCCTGAGTGGCTCCACTATTGAAAGGATCCTGGAGCTGCATGGTGAAACGCGCTTCTTTACCAGCGAAGGCGGGCGAACTTCCCGTGGTACGGTGCATCTCGCGGCTTCCTTCAGGGATGTGCTCAACGAATTGACGCCTGAGTCTGGCGTTACACACCAGGATATTCCACGTCTTGCCTCTGCCCTCGAGGCTTACTTCACGTCCTGCGTGCGTCTGGATTACTTCGATAAGCAGAGAATCAGCCTGGACATTGACCCATCCAAACCTGTTTCATCTATTGTGGCCGAGATTGTGAAGGCTGCAGCCGAGCGTTCCGACAAACCAACCGGCGTTGTGCTTCAGCATCTGGTTGGTGCAAAGTTACAGCTCCGTTTTCCGGATGAGGACATTGGTTGCGATCGGGCGAACACCGCGGATCTCCAGACCGAAAGGGAAGGGGATTTTCAGATTGGAAGTACTGCATTCCATGTCACTACAGCACCCATGGAGAAGCTGATTAATCGCTGCATTAAAAATCGTAGTGAAGGATACCGTCCGGTCATACTGACCCTTGAGGGCAAAGTTCAGGCAGCAAAACAAATGGCCGAGAACGTGAACATGCTTGACCAGATCTCTGTCCAGTCAGCTGAAAACTTTATCGGTACCAACATTGAAGAGATAGCTGTGTATGACGGGGATAAAATCAGGCAGAGTATTGCGAAACTGATTCGCACCTATAATGAGCGCATCAATCACATTGAAAGCGACAAATCACTGATGATTGAAGAGCCTAAATGGATCAGTAATATCATGGCGCTGTAATGCCATCTGTCAGAGGAGAGATGTAAATCCTCTGGTTTAAAAATAACCATAAAGATTCACCCTGCGTTAAACAAAATATGTCTCTTTTAAACCCGGTCAGTTTTGGGACGACAAATGTTAGAGTATGATGTTCTTATTGGGTCAGCTTTATCCGCTCACCCCGACATAAGTTCTGGGCTCACCAGTCAGTTTTCATCACTCTCATTTCGTTGTGTTTCGCCTCATATGTGGTGTTTTATCCGCTTCAGAATATTCTGTTTACTGTACTCTTCTTTCACCGCCTCAAAGGCCGCATTATCCAATTTTTAAATATTTTTGCCGCCTTCTCTGGACGGACTCCAAACCTGTAGACAAATTCTGTCCTCACTACAAGACCTGTTCAAAGTCCTTCGTACAAAGTACCGCGCGGCCTTTTCGAATAACCACGGGTTTAACAGACACCTCTGACCCCACCCCGGTAAACGATCCTGCCCTATAATTCTGACTGGCGTCGTCTGGTACGACAGTTAAGGCTTAGGTTTGTAAAATCGCTTTGGCAGTCGAGCCTGTTTGAGTGGCCTGCTCCCCGTTGATTAATTCTAAAAAGTTTTATTAACGGCAGAGGAAAGATTATCATGGCATTACAACAGGCATTCACTGTGTGTCTGTGATAATGCCAGGAAACAATCTGGCAAGCGTCGGTTGCAGCTCGACACCCGATGTCCTGCGAACGAGGCGACCGGCATCGGCGGCGTGGGCATTACAACCAACTCCCGATTTACCGGTAGCGTGAGGGTGAATTCCTGAGCGCACTCATGGAAGATAACCTATGATTTATAAAAGGTTGGGTATGAAAAAGGAGTACATATATGAAACCTGAAGAGCTGGAGCGTAAAGCTGAGCAAGAAATTTCTGCTCTTATTACTAAAAAAATCGCTGAGCTACGGAAAAAAACAGGCAAAGAAGTTTCTGAGATCGAGTTTATACCGAGTGAGACCATGTCCGGTCTTGAGGGGTATAAAGTAAAAATAAAGCTTATGTAAAATAAACAGGTCGCTCAGGCGGCCTTTTTTATTGCTTCAATTGACCTGCTCCTCATTTATTAACACGCGTCATCAACTATGGGTTAAATTACGAACTTCCGCTGTTCGCTCAAAGCTGACCTTCAGCTCAGTTACAGGGTCCGCTTCGTGCCAGGAGCGGACTTTTTGCACTACAGCCGCCTGGCGGGCGGATCTCAGTCTTATCTCATTTCTCAGAATAAAAGCTCCAGTCCGCTGCTGTCGCGAGCGTCACAAACGGGCCAGCCAGGGTGGCGTTGTGATGGCTGATGATTTCATTAGCTGACAGGCAGCTGTTATCCATTGTCGTGTGCGCATCTGAAATCAGCACAGTCCTGAATCCCAACTCCGGCGCTGCACGGCAGGTAGTATCCACACAGAATTCTGTTTTCATCCCGGCGATGACAAGTTGTTTTATTCCCCGCTTGCCGAGCTGAAGCTGCAGGCTCGTATCCCGGAAACAGCTGGGGTACTTTTTGATAAAAATGACATCGTGCTCCGCATTAACACTCATTTCGGGTATCAGTTGTGTTAAGGGGCTTTGCTCAGAGAAAGTGGAATCGTCAGGACCGGTGTGACGGGCAAAAAAGACTGGCGCCTGCGCTTGCCTGGCTTTTTCTATAAGAAGGCAAATATTTGACAAAACAGTGTCTGCGAAATGCGGTGAAGCAGGGCCACGAAAAAGCCCCTGCTGCATATCAATAACTAAAAGTGCATTTTCGGATGAAATCATGATGTATCTCCATTCAGTAAATCATGAACGGAGAGATTTTCTTCCCCGTCCGGTTTGGCGGGGTGTCAGAATCTGTTTTGTCAGGAGCCAGTCACAGATGTGCACACACCGCCGAAGGTTTCGGTGGTGGTAACGGTTGTCGCTGGCTGAACTGGCTTAATCATTTTCCGACATTCTCTTATGAGTTGAGAATCAGTAAACACTACAAATCTTAAAAGCGGCTCTTCATGTTTTAGCACCGGGAATTGAAGATTTCAACGGATATGTTTCCTGATTGATGACGTTCCCGGTTGGCATATTCCGACAAAAATTTAACTTCTGCTCCTCGCTCAAAACGGCCATCTCATTATGACGTATGAGTAAAGAAGTCGGACTATATGGGATTGATGGTTGATTCACTGACAGCTTCAATTACGTCTCGCGTGTGACCTTTCTGGCTTGTGAAGACAGCCTCATGATGAGTGAGAATACTTCGGTATTATTTCATCAGTACTGTGCGTACACAAACGCGCTGTATGGGAGTGTTAGTGCTTCATCACTGGAGGCTACTGATGGTGTTGACGCATGTTAACACATTGTCTATTATTAGCGCACCAGGAGGCTGATGAGTAAGAGGCATCCTCACAAAGCAGTACGTGACGCACTCCGTTATGCTGAAGAAAAGGGCTGGGTCGTTGAAGAAGCGACAGGTCATCCTTTTTGCACAATTAAATGCGGAATTGCCGAACATGGACGTACTCACGCGATGAGCGTCAATAGCACGCCAAAAGACCCGGAAATGCATGCGAAGCAGATCCGCAGAATGGTCGACCGCTGTACCCCAAAAATGCAAAAGGACTGATTTGGGTTTATTTAGCCAAGGCAGGCAACCGCCTTTTAAACGAGGAGATCCCAATGGAACTCTACAATTTTACACTCACGCTGTCAGGTGTCCGGATGGATACTGAGGGGCTTGCAGATGCGTTGTATACCCACGGTTGCGATGACGCGCTAATCTGCTACTACGGTAACTCCGTGTACGTAGAATTTGATCGGGAGGCGGAGTCTTTAGACAAGGCAATCCAAACGGCTATCGATAACATTGAAGCATCAGGTACCGGTGCCATTGTCGAATCCGTTGACTCTGCTCTGGTCGGTCTGAGTGATATTGCACAACGGTCAGGATTAACCCGCCAGGCTATTACGCTGCTTAAAGACGGCTTACGCGGCAAAGGGGATTTCCCGTGCCCCGTTCAGCGAATTAGCGGCCAGTCACCCCTCTGGGACTGGTCAGACGTGGCCAGATGGTTGAACGAGTCTGGCCGCCTTGACAGCAAAGATGCACATGCGAGGGAAGAGCTGGTGCGTAATGCACATACGCTGAACAAATGGAACCTCGCCTTACGCATGAGGTCGTTTGGGGATATTCAGGAAGTGGAATCCATTGCGCATTCGCTCATGGCCCAACGACGCCACGCGGTTGCATAAGCATCGCCGATGTCCGGTTTCATTCCCGGTGAATAAACAGTAAACGCGACAGCACAGAGATAACAACGTGGTACAGCGTTAATGATAGCGTGCCCGCTTAGCGGCTGGTTTCGTCATAATCTTTTATGTGTTTACCGTTTTGAACATTTTCTGTCTGACCTGGTGCCGCTCCTTCAGTGCATTTTTCAGCAGGGCCAGCTCCACGGTCTTTTTGTCACTCATCAGTGCTTCTTTCATCGCTTCATCCGCGGCCCGGCAAATTTCCGCATAGCTGAGCCCGGTCACCAACGTGTCAAACGTCGCTGTTTTGAATGATTTCGCCATAAAGCTACCCAGACGAATACGCAACAGTTCCATGGCCTGAGTCGTGGTGGGTAACTGATATTCGATGACGTCATCAAAGCATCTGAATAACACATAATCCAGGATTTCAGGATGGTTCGTTGCGGCCACAATCACACTATTGGACTCATCCTGCTCGATCATCTGCAAAAAACTGTTCAGCACGCGGCGGATTTCGCCCACGTCGTTAGCCAGTCCGCGCTGAGAACCGATCGCATCGAACTCATCAAAGAAATAGACGCCACGAATGTCGACCATGGCATCGAAAACTTGACGGAGTTTGGCGGCGGTTTCACCCATAAATTTCGTGATGAGCGCATCAAAACGGACCTGAAAAAGCGGGATACCCAGTTCCCCCGCCAGAGCGGAGGCGGTGAGCGTCTTGCCTGTCCCCGGTGGGCCCACCAGCAGGACTTTACGCCGAGGCGAAAGACCATGTTCACGAATGCGCGTCATCATGCGTTGTTCACGAACAAGTCGGTTAAGCTGTGCTGCAACAGCATCATTCAGCACCATATCGGCGATACGATCGTCAGGTTCACTGACGCTCAGTAAACTGCCCAAATCCGTGCGGGATTTTGCGGCATTTGAAAGCGGCACCAGTTTGCCGCTTTTACTGACGGCCAGTTTCGCCTTGCCTTTATCCAGTATGCTCAGAAGTTCTTCGGCTAACCGACCGTGTCCCTGTTTGGCTTCGTGCGCAGCACCTGCATCGCCACTGAATAAAAGTGGCCATTATCGCGACTGATGTGCGACTGAATGAGGGCTTTTAACTGGTCTGCGCTTGCCACGGTAGTGATCCTGTTGGTGTGTCAAAAATCGTCGAAAATGTCCTGTTCAGTTGAGCAACGAAGGGGATCCTGGTAAATAACCACCATTGTCTGCTGGCTCTCATTGACCCTGACCGGAGTCGTCTGGTACGCCAGTTGAGATGTTTGTGCGTGGGAATGAAAGTCCGCTTAGTGCCATAAGCAGACGTACTAACTATATGCGGTGTCACTCAACGGGGAGCAGGTCAGCTGAAGAGTTTATGGTTATAGTATTTGCTGAGATACTCAAGCTGAGGGAATAACGATGCAACGCACCTTTTTGGCAATCTGGATTGTCCTGTTTTTGTTCGTCGTACCGCTTCATGCTCAGCCCAACGTCTATGGTGAACAGCGTATCAGCGGCTGGTGGGACGCGCTGACGGACGATATTTCGCAAACCTGGGAGCAGCCTCAACGTTATGATCTGTACCTGCCGTTTCTGAGCTGGCACGCCCGTTTTATGTACGACAAAGAAAAAACCGACAAGTACAACGAAATGCCGTGGGGCGGGGGGCTTGGCGTGTCACGCTATAACGAAGAGGGCAACTGGAGCGCGCTCTTCGCCATGATGTTCAAAGACTCACACAATGAATGGCAGCCCGCGATGGGCTACGGCTGGGAGAAGGGATGGTACCTGGATAATGCCAAAGACTTCCGGCTTGGGCTCGGGGCTGCTGCGGGGATCACTGCGCGCGATGATTTTGCGAACTACGTGCCCCTGCCGTTTATCTTCCCGCTCTTCTCTGCCGGGTATAAGCACGTTACCGTCCAGTTCACCTATATTCCTGGAACCTACAACAACGGGAACGTGCTCTTTGCCTGGCTGCGCTTAGGCTTTTAAAGGGTAATCACCTTTTTTGCCACGGCGTTGGACAATATTAGCATGGAGAACAGCACCGAGGTGATGAACGTGAGGACGATCAGCCCCAGCTTCATGCCGAGAGACGTCACCGGTATCAGCGCGGTCAGCAGATGGAATACCGAGTAGTGCACAATGTACACGCCGGTCATCGTTTTGCTGATGGCGGCCAGAATGGACTCCTTCAGTTCAGCATTGCGGCGAAAGCGTACGCCGTTCGCCGCAATCACCAGCGCGATAATCAGAATGTAAATCTGGGATCCGGTGAGGATAAAGGCGTTTCTGTCGGTCTTAAACAGGGCAAAAAAGAAGTGGCGCTCGTAAAACCAGGTGAAGAGGTAGATAAACGGGATGGCGATAACCGCAGTCAGGATCACCTTTTTGCGGCTTATCCACTCGGCGATTTTTGGGTCGCAGAAAAGTTGCCCCGTCAGATAAAACAGCAGCCATGTCCACAGTCGATACTGCGGTGTCAGCGAAAGGCCGTGCGCGTCAGGATAAAGCGCCGATAACAGATCGTATCCGTAGGAAAAGACCAGCAGTGCAGCAATTGCGCCGCAGAACAGCGATCGCCGTTGGCTAAGCCATTCCACCGCAGGGTGGAAGGTGTAAATTACGACAAACGCAAACACGAACCACGGCTGGATTAAATACCCGCGCTGATACGGCTCCCACAGGTAGTAGATCGTTATCCAGAACAGAAAGACAATCACCAGGCTTTTAATTTTGCCCAGCTGCCAGCGGGGACCGTGCCGGGTTTGTCCGTCAAGATAGCCCGACACCACAAAAAACAACGGTGTGGCAATCGTCGAGATAAAGGTTAAAAACCCCAGGATCCAGTGATAGTCATAATCATAATGATCCCAGGTGTTGTAGATGGTGAAGAAGGTGACTGCCGTCATACAGCCCAGCGTCTTGATAATGTTCAGCCCTGTCGCATTCATTGTTGTTTGGCTTCGTCCTTACAATGGAAACATGCGTATATTACAGGAAGTACCAGCAGTGTCAGGATAGTCGCAAACCCCAGTCCAAACATAATCACAACGGCCATGCTCTGGAAGAAAACATCCAGCAACAGCGGTGCCAGACCCAGGACGGTAGTAAACGCGGTGAGCATGATAGGGCGCAGGCGTGAGGTGGCGGCGTAGACGATCGCCTCGTGCTGGTCTTTGTGCGCTTTCTGTTGCTCGATCTCTTCTACCAGCACAATACCGTTGCGGATGAGCATTCCGCTCAGGCTCAGGAGGCCAATCAGCGCCATAAAGCCGAACGGGATCCCGGTGACCAAGAATCCCGGAGTGACGCCAATTAGCGCCAGCGGTACGGTTAGCCAGATGGCGACGGCGTTTTTCACCGAGCTGAACATCAACACGGTGATGACAAACATCACCAGGAATCCGATCGGCAGCGTGGTGAAGATCCCCTGTTGTGCTTCGCTGGAGTTTTCCGCATCGCCTCCCCACTCGATGCTGTAGCCGTGGGGCAGGACGAGGGCATCAATGTGCGGCTTTACTCTGGCGAGAATATCGCCGGAGGTTTGCTGGCTAAGGGGAGCGGGGTCGGTCTGAACCGTCAGTACCCGCGAGCGGTCGCGCCGAAGGATGAGCGGATCCTCCCACTCCAGTGAGAAGCGGCTGACAACGTTACTTAGCGGGATATACTGCTGCCGCGCCTGGCTCCAGACCAGCACGTTGTTCAGATGATTGGCGTCCAGCCGTTCGCTTTCCGGCGGGCGCACCACGACCGGAAGCAGGTCGCTGCCTTCCCGATATAATCCCGCCCGGCTGCCGGAAAAATTCATCTCCAGCGCGTTGTCGACGTCCTGCTTGTCCACGCCAAGCTCGCGTCCCAGCGCGGCGACGTACTGCGGACGGATCACCTTGCTGCGGTTTTGCCAGTCGTTTCTCACGCTTGCCGTGGCCGGGTCGCGCGTCAGAATATCGTCCACCTGGCTGGCAATCAGACGCAGCCTGTCAGGGTCGGGGCCCTTGATGCGCACCTCAATGGCGCTGTCGCCGGAGGGGCCAAACATCACGCGTTTAGTACTGGCGTTAACATGCGGATAATTTCGCGCAATGTACTCATCGATGTGGTGCGTCAATGCGGAGATGTTGCGCTGGTCATCCATGCGCACCATGATTTGCGCGTAGTTGCTGTACTGCCGCTGCCCGCTGTAGGTCAGAATAAACCGCATGCTGCCCTGACCGATGGTTGAAACGGTGGTTTCCACGCCGGGCTGGCTGTTGATGGTTTTCTCGATATCACCGGTCATCTTCTCGGTCCATTTGATGTCGGTGCCGTAGGGTAACCACAGGTCGACAAAGAAAATCGGCGTATTTGACGACGGGAAAAAGTTTTGCCGCACAGCGCCAAAACCCCAGACAGACGCTGCCAGCAGCGCAGCCATCACGACGAGTGTCAGCGCTTTCCTGTACAGCAACGCGTTAAGCAGACGCTGGTAAAGGCGGTAGAGGCGTTTGTCGTAAGGGTCTGACTCGTCAGTTTTCACGGCAGCACCGTCGTTTTTAAACAACCACCACTTAATCAGCACCGGCGTGATGGTGAGCGCCGAGAACCAGCTCAGCATCAGGGAAATCAGTAGTACCTGGAACAGGGATTTACAATATTCCCCGGTAGAATCCTGCGACAGCCCGATTGGCGCAAATGCCAGAATTGCGATCACCGTCGCCCCCAGTAGCGGCAGGGCGGAACGACGGATGATATGGTTAATGGCGGACAACAGCGGGGAGCCCTGCTGACGTGCAATCAGCACCCCTTCAACAATCACGATGGCGTTATCCACCAGCATGCTGAGGGCGATGATCAGCGCCCCGAGCGAGATACGCTGCAGCTCAATGCCCCACAGATACATGATAAGTAGCGTACCCAGCACATTAAGCGCGAGGGAAAACGCGATGATGATCCCGCTGCGGACGCCCATAAAGATCAACAGCACGCCGATGACGATCGCCAGCGCCATCAGGAAGTTAATGATAAACCCGTTCACAGAGTGGCCCACTTCCGCGGCCTGATCGTAGAACAGATCGATATGTATCCCCGCCGGTTTTTCCGCTGACATCTGGTTGAGCTTCGTCTCCAGCGCGTGGCCCACGTCGATCACGTTCACGCCGGGAATAAACGAGATGCCCATGGTGACGGCTTTTCTGCCGTTGGCATGGTAGATACTGGCGGGCGATTCGTTCAGCCCGCGCGACAGCGTGGCGATATCCCGCAGACGCGTCGCTGCCCCGGTGCCGGAAGGGGTGATGATCAGATCCGCCAGTTCATCAAGGTTTTCGAACTCACCGGTTGGATGCAGGCGAATGGATTCTGTTCCGGAGGTGATTTCTCCGGCGCTGGAAACGATGTTCAGCCTGCCGAGCAGGGCGGAAAGCTGGTTCAGCGTGATGCCGCGCGCGGCCATTTTGGTCAGGGAAATATCGATGTTGACCTGCTGGCTGATGGCCCCGCCGATGGCAACTTTACCGACGCCGGGGACCAGGATCAGTTCGCGACGCAGTTGATCGGCATACCTCACCAGTTCAGGATTGCTGAATTCATCCCCGGAAATCGCGAAGAAAAAGCCGAACACATCGCCGAAATCATCATTTATGAAGGGCGTCACGACGCCGGGCGGGAACTGGCGCGCGGCATCGCCCACGCGACGGCGGAGTTCGTCCCAGATCTGCGGCAGTTCGTTCGAATGATAGCGTGAGGCAATGTTCACGGTGATTTGTGACAGGCCGTTTGATGAGATAGAGCTCACGTTGTCCAGATAGGGCAGCTGTTGAAGGGCATTCTCCAGCGGCAGCGTGACCTCCTCTTCAACCTGCTGAGCAGAAGCGCCGGGATAGTGGGTGATCACCACCGCGGTTTTGATGGTAAAGGCCGGATCTTCCAGCCTGCCGATGTTCAGCAGGGCGAAAATGCCACCCACGCCCAGCAGCAGGATCGTCAGCCAGACGCGAATGGGGTTATTGATAAACTGGCGAGAGATATCCATTACAGTCCCCGTTCACGCGTCCAGATACGCACAGGCTGGTTAGCATGAAGCTCACTCACGCCTGCAGCCACCACGCGCTCGCCGGCCTTAAGCCCACCGGTGATCGTCACGCCCTCTGTGGTCACCTGGCCCACACTGACCTTGCGGTCTTCAAGACGGAGCGCGTCGCCTTCCCCCGTCACGACCCAGACGTGTGGCTCATTGCGTGGGCTGTTGTCCGGGTTAAAAACCGCCTCAACCGGTACGACCAGCGCCTGAGCACCTGCACCGACCGGGAGGTTGGTTAAATTGATCGTCACCGTACCGCTGACACCTCCCACGGCGGGAAAATCATCCGGGCGCGGCATGGTCAGTATCACCTGCCAGGTCAGGGTATTGCTGTCGCTGCTGCCCGAATGCTCTTTGTAGACGGCGGTAAACTCCCGATCCGGTAAGGCGTTAATTCTCACCACGGGGCGATACTGGACGTTACGGATATCAAAGGTCTTAAACAGGTTCTCAGGAATACTGAACACCACGTCCAGCAGGTCGGTGCGGGTCAGAGTCGCAATGGGCTGACCGGCAGACACCACCTGATGGTTTCGCACATGCACGCTTGCCACCGTTCCGCTGAAGGGGGCGTTGAGCGTCATCTGGTTCAGTTCCTCTCGGGCAATCTGCAGCGCCGCATTCGCCGAGTCGCGGTTCGCACGCTGCACGTCCATTTCGGCTTTAGAGATAGCCTGGCGGCCCGCCAGCGTCTGGAAGCGATCGAATTGCCGCTGGGCCAGCGTCGCTGCCGTTTGTCTGTCGTTAACCCGCTGCTGGGCCTCGCGGGCATTCAGTCTGGCAAGCTGTTGGCCCTGCTTGATGGTTGCGCCCTGACGTATATCGAGCGCTTCAATTTGACCTGCGCGCTTAAAGGACAAATCTGTGGCATCGCCCGATTCGATGCGCGCAGGAAAAACGCGCTGCTGGGCGTGACCGGGGACCGCCACCTCCGCCACTTTTACCATGCGTGGCAGAGGGGCAGATTGCTGTGGTTTCGGGTCGCATGCCGTGAGCGTTAACAAAACGAACGGTAAAAGAGAGAGGTAGCGGTTCACTGTATTCCCCTAATAAATAACTGTTTTATTTATTCCGTAGCAAGGGCAGTGGGTGACACTATTCGGCCAGAACAGTGACGACCATATAGGTAAATAAACCAATCGCCGTGCTGGCGATAATCGCAAGTGCAATGAACATACCCAGGCGGAGCAGGCTTAAACCATACATAAATTCCTCCATGAGTCGGAAGCGGTGGCAGACTATGAGCATAGTCGGCGAAAAGATAAATGTTAAATAACCATTATCAGCGGGAGCACGCTAAATCTGATATTCCTGTGCTACGTTTAATATCATCCATCTCTTTTTACCGTAGCTGGCATTAAGCGCAACCCCCTGCATTTAATGTGTTTTTTAGTTTCACTCACTCTCGTGTGGTTATTAAAAGGATGCTCGATATGTATAAAAACATTCTCGTTCCAGTGGATGTATACGAGACAAACCTGGCGGATAAAGCGTTGCAGCATGCCCATTTTCTGGCGCAAAGCGCAGCGGGTGACGTTCATTTGCTGTACGTTACGCCCAAATTTTCAGCCGAACTGACGCGTGGTTTTATTTCAGATGCGCGCAAGATGGATGAATATATGATTAATAATGCGAAAGAAAAACTGTCAGACCTGGTCAAAAAATCAAATCTGCCGGAAGAACGTGTTCATCTCCATGTCCGTAGCGGGAATGTTCGTGATGAGGTTATTAAGCTGGCGGATGAACTTGCTGCTGGCGCGATTATTGTCGGCTCCCGAAATCCTAATATTCAAACCCATTTGTTAGGGTCAGAGGCGGCAAGTATTGTTCGTTACGCCCATGTTCCTGTTTTCGTTATTCGTTAATTACATGAAAGCAAGGTGATTTCTGAATAGAATCTGAGGAAGGAACGATGAAAACAGGAAAACCTGAACGTCCGTATTATCAACAAACCGTTGACGACACCCTGGCAAATATCCACTCCACCGCAGATGGGCTAAGCAGCACTGAGGCATCGGCCCGCCTCCAGCAGTATGGTGAAAATGCATTACCGCAGAAAAAGGGCAAGCCTGCCTGGCTGCGCTTCCTGGCGCATTTTAACGATGTCCTGATTTACGTTCTGCTGGTGGCTGCGCTGCTCAAGCTCTTTATGGGCCACTGGGTAGACATGCTGGTGATCCTCGGCGTTGCCGTGATTAACGCGCTGATTGGCCATATTCAGGAGAGCAATGCTGAAAAGTCGTTGCAGAGTATTCGTAATATGCTCTCCAGCGAAGCCGTGGTACTGCGTCAGGGTAATCATGAAACGATCCCCACCACGGCGCTGGTGCCGGGCGACATCGTGGTGATCCGCGCCGGGGATCGTATTCCAGCGGACCTGCGCGTGATCGAAGCGCATAACCTTCGCGTGGAAGAGGCCATCCTGACCGGTGAATCCACCGTGGTGGAGAAAAACAGCGATGCGTTAAGCGGGGAACTGCCTTTAGGCGATCGGTACAACCTGCTCTATTCTGGCACTACCGTCAGCTCCGGTGGCGGTAAAGGGGTGGTGGTGGCGACCGGGGGCGAGACCGAGCTTGGCCATATCAACCAAATGATGTCCGACATCGAAAAACACCGCACGCCGCTGATGGTGCAGATGGATAAGCTGGGTAAAACCATCTTTATCACTATCCTGGTTATGATGGTGGCGCTGTTTGTCTTCAGCCTGCTGTTCCGCGATATGCCGGTTTCTGAACTGGTGCTGTCGCTTATCAGCCTTGCCGTTGCCGCGGTGCCGGAAGGCCTGCCGGCCATCATTTCCATCATTCTTTCGCTGGGCGTACAGGCCATGGCTCGCCGTAAGGCTATCATTCGCAAGCTACCCACGGTGGAAACGCTGGGCGCAATGACGGTCATCTGCTCGGATAAAACCGGCACCCTGACGATGAATGAAATGACGGTCAAAGCGGTGATTACCGCTGACACGACCTATCGCGTCGAGGGCGACAGCTACGAGCCGGTCGGCAATATTCATCCCGTCGATGACCCGACGCCCGTCAGCGTGACGCAGGACTCCCTGCTGGAGCGCTATCTGCGCACCATTGACCTCTGTAATGACAGCCAACTGATCAAAGACGAGCAGGGACTGTGGAAAATCACCGGCGGCCCGACTGAGGGTGCGCTGAAGGTGCTGGCGGCAAAAATCCCGCTTCCACCGCTCGATACCGAAATGCGCAGTAAAATTCCGTTTGATTCGCAGTATAAATACATGTCCACGTTGTACCGTCTGGGCGATGAAGAGGTGATTTTGATCACCGGTGCGCCGGACGTTCTGTTCCGCCTCTGCCAGTTCCAGCAGGCCCATGACGGGCTGCAGCCGTTCGATCAGCCTTACTGGGAAGGGAAGATTGAAGAGTATGCCCGAGAGGGGCTGCGCATGGTGGCGGCAGCCTGGAAACCTGCGCGCGAGGGACAGCGCGAGCTGGATCACCCGGACCTTGAGGATGGCGTGATCCTGCTTGGCATAGCCGGAATGATGGATCCACCGCGTCCGGAGGCCATTACCGCGATTGCCGACTGCCTGCAGGCGGGGATTCGCGTGAAGATGATCACCGGGGACCACCCGCAAACGGCGATGAGCATTGGGCAAATGCTGGGCATTGGCAATGCCGCCAGTGCTATAACCGGCCGCGAGCTGGAAGCGATGGACGATCGTCAACTGAGCGAAGCCGCGCAGCAGTACGATATTTTCGCGCGAACCAGCCCGGAGGATAAATTCCGCCTTGTGCAGGCCCTGCAGAGCAAGCAGGAAGTGGTGGGCATGACCGGCGATGGCGTGAACGATGCCCCGGCGCTCAAGCGGGCGGATGTGGGTATCGCCATGGGGATCAAGGGGACGGAAGTCACCAAGGAAGCCGCCGACATGGTGTTAACGGACGACAACTTTGCCACGATTGCCAGTGCGGTACATGAGGGACGGCGGGTTTACGATAACCTGAAAAAGACCATTCTGTTCGTTATCCCCAGCAACATCGCGCAGGCGCTGCTGATTATCATCGCGTTGCTGGCGGGGAACCTGATCCCGCTGACGCCGGTCCTGATCCTGTGGATGAACATGGCCACCTCGGCGACGCTCTCTTTTGGGCTGGCGTTCGAAGCGGGCGAGAAGGACATCATGAACCGGCCGCCGCGCAAGGCGAACCTGCACGTGATGGATGGCTATGCCATCTGGCGCGTGGTGTTTGTCGGTCTGATGATTGCCATCAGCGCCTTTATCCTGGAAGCCTGGCTGCAGCCGCGCGGCTACTCAGCAGAATTTATCCGTACCGTGCTGCTGCAAACCCTGGTGACCGCGCAGTGGTTCTACATGCTCAACTGCCGCGTGAATGACAGTTTCTCGCTGAGCAAAGGCCTGCTGGCGAATAAAGGCATTTGGATCGTGAGTGGTGTGCTCCTGGCGCTTCAGCTTCTCATCATCTACGCGCCCTTCATGCAGATGCTGTTTGGCACGGAACCGCTGCCGTTCCGTTACTGGATCATTACCTTACTGATAGGACTCGCAATGTTCCTAATAATTGAATTCGAAAAGCAACTAACCAGACGCTGGCGCAGGAAACATCGCTGACTAAGCACGGTGGCGAGATGGAAAATGTGAAGGTAAACAAACCAACATTACTCACTGTCGGTTGTATCTAATACTGGGGGCAGGTCACCTCTCCAGAAGAGTAACGCAGGCCGCTTTGGCACGGAGGGTACGAACTAACTGAGTTGAATGTCCGTGAGCGATGCGCGGAAGTTGGCACTGGACCACCCCCGCCTATGAAATGGTAAAGATGGGCATCAGTGCCATTGCCAAAAGTGGCATAATCGTCCTTAAATAGTCGTGCTGCTCTGATATTGAGGCTAACTCACCCCAAATCAGAGACGCGATGCTGACCAGAAAAATAAAAATTGCCGAAGTAATCTTCTAAACAGCTAAAGAAATGGAATCAATAATGAGTTTGCCTGTTCCGAAAAAAAACTTACGGATTTACGACCTGCTTAAAATGGCCGGTATGTCATTAGATGACTGGCCACATGCTAACTCACCCAACCACAATCAACGCTGGGCCTGGCTTGAAGGTAATATCGCAGTGGTAAATGTGTGGACCGATAACATCCGGATATCGACCGGTCCGGAAGATACATACACGACCAGCTACCAAGCCCGAGGCCAGGACAAGAAGGGGAAGGAAACCGATTACACTTATAAGGAGATAATTCGCCGGAGATTGCCGGTCCACGTGCTTTTGAAGGAGCGCAATACGAACAAGCGTATTCTGGATACCGAGCAGTGGTCAGCTGCCTACGACAATCTGACCGGCGTATTATTCCTTACCCGGGGTGAAGTCAGTCACTACGAAGACCAGCATGGGGATTTTCGTGATGACGGCAATGTAGAAAAATCAGAAGCAGCCCGCAGGAGCAGTCAGTTGCGACTGAAGGCGTTAAAAAGAAGCCGTGGCATTTGTGAGTATTGTGGCGAGCCGGGATTTCTGACGAACAAAGGGACACTCTTTGCTGAAGTGCATCATATTCAGCCTTTGAGCGAAGATGGTCCCGATACACTGGCTAATCTTGTAGTTCTTTGTCCCAATGATCACAGGCGAGCGCACCATTCAACGGAGAGCGCCAAAATGAGGCTGTTTTTCACCCAGCTCCGTACTGCCTGGCCAGAAGTTTAATTACCCGGCAACAATGCAACTCAACAGGCGTTTTCTGCGTAATTGCAGGTTACTTTACTACCCATTTGCATTTTACTTGACGACCATATGCGAATTTCTTGCACATCGCCAACAAAATTTTCGCTTGGCTCGCTACATAGGACGAGGTTCGGGCTTAATGGCTGTTGTTTGCCAGAATTGGAGTTTGAAAAAAGTGCTCTCCCTCATCAAGAGAAGCAATCTGAGAGGCGAGCAGACCGGGATAATAACTGCTCGTATCGATTTTCGGCACATTTGATGGAAGTTATTTGAAAAGTGCTTTTGTCAGGCTGCTGAGGGCCGGGGGAAGTATTTACAGAATAACCTCTTCTACGCCAGAGACTGCGCCATAGAAGTCGGCAGGTTCTGCGTTCTTATCTTGGGAAAACTACGAACGACCTCGCCTCCACGGGAATTAGCCACCTTACCCTGAGGGCCTGCTTCATTGAGCTTACGTGCAAGGTGCCGCTAGTATTACCAGTCACGAATACGCCAATTTTTATATCTACTCCTGGTTCTGTCATTGAATGAGGTACTCAATATTTTCATTCACTGAATACGTACTGGTGTGAAATCTGTTATCGACTTTGTGAGGGACAGAATCATAGTGGAGTATTCAGCGACAGCAGGTATCGGAATAGGTTAATTATTGTGATCACGATCACATTTAGTAAGGTTGTAGGTATGCTTAAGCCAGCACTGGTTGTTAAATAAGACTCATTAGCATTTACGCAGGTTGTGATAACACACGGAAATGAAAAGGATTATGACTGAATATTCGTAATCAGATCCTGTACGGTTTAATAAGCACAACAAGCATGGCTTGCTGTTCTTCTGGTTATTCAATCAGAATATTCATTCAGCGGCTAACTCGTGTTGCCCTTCAAAGACAAGGAACGGTCATGGTTGACAGAAATAAGAAAGGGAATTGTGATATTTTTGATATAATTATTTCTGGTGTTATTAATTTCGTCATTTTCTATTTCTTCATTTCTTTATATAACATATTTATCAATAACGAACCGTTACTATCAGGGCCGAGGGCGCTGGTTTCGGTATTTGCCGTTGGCTGCATTTATTTTCTGAGTAATGGATATTATTCGGTGTTAAATAAGATAAGGAGATTTAGAAATGAAAATACTGACAGCTAGTCAAATCAATACCGTATCCGGTGCGGGAGGCGACATCGGCCGCGAAATTGCGCAGGGACTCGGGGCTGGTGCAGGTACGTATGTCGGCGGCACACCGGGGGCCATTGCTGGCGGAATTGCTGCAGGACAGGTGTATGACTGGGCTGCCACCCATACACCTGATCCAGCGCTGTCTCCCTCAGGGCTGGGGGGAACCATCAGGCAGAAACCCGCGAATTTGCCATCCGAAGCCTGGAACGCCGCTGCAGGACGAGACTGCATATGGAGTCCAAATAACCTCAACGATGTATGTTACTGAACCCCCTTTGATATCCGTCTGATCTGTAACAGTGCCAGAAGGCAGGTTAAGCCATCTGAACAGTTCACAGGACCCCAACCCGCACTGCTTCCTTACGGCGCGTGTGAGCAGAGTCAGGGTTGCCTGATATGTACAATCAGTGCGGTTTATGAGCATTATTTAAACGTTTGCTGGTCCAGAATATGAATGTTGACGGATACAACAGTGAAAGCAATGAAAGAAGCAAATCTGTAACCGGCTGCTTTGCCATGTTCCTCCTTTTTATGGGGGTTATGCTCTTACCCCATTTTTATGACGGGAGTAAGACGCTGTTGAACAAGGGGTATCTCTATCCCATGCTCTTTGGCCTGGAATTCATGATTATCTTCCCTCTTTATTACGTCTACTTTCGTAAAAGAGAAGGATACGGCAAAGGACTGTTCGGGATCGGTATATTCTTTCCGCTCTTTTTGTGTGTCCTGTTTATTCAGTATGTAATTCCTTTATTTGTTTTTACAAAACAGGCCGAAAGCTGGACTGCGTCTCAGTTGGGTCTGGAAGGTCACGTGTTCTGGTTGAATGCTGTGATGATGATACTGATTGTGCCGATTTATGAAGAAATCGTTTTCCGTGGTTGTCTTTTCAGTGTGTTCAGATACTGGTTCGGAAATAATATTTATGCTGCCGGAATTGTGGTCTCTCTTATATTTTCTGTATGCCATCTGCAATACCTTGACTGGCGATCGTTTGTGACGCTGTTTCTGGTCTCTTGCGTATTTTTCGCAGGACGCGTCAAATCCGGTGGAATACTGTTGCCCGTTTTTCTTCATATATTGATGAACATGGCCGTGATCGGTATGCCCTTTGTCGCCGCCTATCTGGGTACCATCTGATTGCGTGAGCTGTCCTGTACGCACCTGTTTTTACGTCATGGGCGTTTCCTGGCTGTAGCATTTTTTATTTTCTGGCGAATGCGCCACTTGTCCCCGCAATTCTTACACGGGAAGGAGATATGTTTCGAAAGGAAGCGCTGGAAAGCAGGAAACAGACGTGGTGTGGAAATGCGGTTTTATTGCCGGGCGTTCCCGTCTGGCTGGTCATGGCAATGTCGTTGTTTTTCCTTACCTGTCTCATGGCCGTTATCATCTCAGGCTCTTACACGCGGCGTATTAACGTTCAGGGGGAAATAAGCACCTGGCCGAGGCCGGTGAATGTCTATTCGGGTGTGCAGGGCTTTGTCGTCAAACAGTTTATCAAAGAGGGGGACAGCATCAGGAAAGGGGAGGCTGTCTATCAGAGTATTAAGCATGTGTTTTCGTATCTTTTAACCGAACAATGTTTACAACTGGGGCTGCCTAACCCCTTTGAAAAGACTACAGGTAGCGTTAATTTCCGGTCGTATGAATCAGCGGGTGAGGGGCTGCAACTACTATGTTAACCGCTGATGCCTGGCGGTATAGTGTTGCTGTTCGATTTTAGGAGAAGGGATACGTTGATGGACGATTTTCTGAAAGATTTTGGCAAAGTGGTAGAGGGCAGTTCAGGGGCTTTATCGTTTGGACTGATACAGTGCCTGGTTATGGCGGGGGCCGTCACCAGTCTGTCACGACAGACCGGCGTACAGTACTGGTTTATGTTAGCGGCAGCCCTGGTTGCTACGGTGGGATTCTTCTTGTGCATTTTTAGCGTGGCCAGAGTCATTAAAGACGTCACATCAGCCAACAAGGTGAGACGTTTGCAACTTTCCATTTTGTTATATCCGGCCGCTATTGGCACCTTGCTGTCAGCGAAGGTAAGCCTGATCTCACTGCTGGGTAGGTGATTCCGGGTTAGAAAGCACCAGATTCACAATTATGCCTGTACTTCAGTCCACGAGTTCAGGACTTCTTCTGTGGTCTGGAATCACATCTAATTCGCAGCGATAGTGCACTGTTGCGTGACGTAACGTCGTGACGTAGAGTTACTGCAAACCACTTGTATATTACTACCGACAGTTACCTCACTATGTCTCCCGCACAAGCTAAACAAAAGCAGCATGAACGCTACGATGCCCTGGCAGTACAGGCCGCGCGTGGTCGTGCCGGGTATAAGCCTGCCGTGAAAAGTCGTTTCAGCAAGTCGGCCAGCAACAAGTTCGACCACGCTGTTGCCTTTGCCTGATCCCTGTCTTTGATGCACAATAAACCATCATTCGTTGATGGTTTTTTATGCCTGTTCAGGACGTTATTCCTTCCTGTGAGCTAATCTATCTGCTCAACCAGCAACTGCATCTGAGATGCAGAACACTTCAAATATGCCGTGAACACGGTCGGCGGCCAGGCCCTGGATTTCCTAATTTTCCACCGGCATTACCCACAGGGTAAGCGGTTTGGTTGTTGCCAAGGGAAGGGCAAAGCTTACGCAGGAGATACGTCATTGATGTTTGTATATGGAAATGAGTATCCGCTTTGAGCTGTGAGTTCAATGGTTCGATGCAACGCTATCCTTAATCAAGGACATCTGAACTTAGCTTTTACAAACAATGTTACAGCAATACTCTGATATCACTTTTAACCCATTAGTGATGTTTTTATATGACGGCACCTGGTTCATTCTCAGACATCGAACAGCCCTGAGTGTATTGCGCGGGCTGTTCATGTCGGATAGCGAAGGGAGTTGCGGCGAAAAGGCAGAAAAAAACCTTTCGTTTGCGTCATCTACATCGTCAACACAATTTTTCCGACGTTGAGGCCGTCTTCCATACGCTGGTGAGCTTTACTGGCTTCTGCCAGCGTGAACACGCTGTCAATCACTGGGCTCAATCCGTCTTTACCGAAGCGGGTTAACCAGCACTCTTTGAAGCGGCGAGACATCTCATGCTTCACTTCTTGCGAACGCGATTTCATTACCGTACCGATAATCTGCAGATGGCGGTACAACACCCGATCCAGCGGGATCTTCGCGTTTTCAATGCCCCCCATAATGCCAATCTGCACCAGACGTCCACCAAAATTGAGTGCGTTCACGTTTCGTTCAAAATAAGGCGCACCAATAAAATCGAGAATAAGATCAACCCCCTTGTTATTCGTGATGCCGGCGACAACTTCGGAGAAGTCTTCTGTCACGTAATCAATGGCGTGATCTGCACCCAGGCGGCGAACGAGATCGTGTGCGGCAGCATTCGCGGTGGTGATTACCGTCGCGCCGGTCGCATGCGCCAGTTGCACGGCGGCACCTCCCACACCGCCAGCTCCGGCATGGATCAGTACCGTTTCCGTGGGTTTCAGTTTCCCCAGATGGATAAGGGCTTCATGCGCGGTGACAAAGACCTCGGTAATGGCCGCCGCATGGATATAGTCCATACCTTCCGGCACTGGCATAGCCATTCGGTAATCAATGCGCGCCATTTCTGCATAAGCCCCGCCGCCGACGATACCCATAACTCGGTCACCCACGTTATAGCCTTTTACATTCTCTCCAACGGCAATAACGTCACCGGCGATTTCCAGCCCCATAATCGTCGAGTCGCCAAAATCAGGGCGGCCATACCCGCCGCGTCGATGGGTGAGATCGGCCCGGTTGACCCCCGCCGCCCGCGTGCGGACCAGCAGATCATTGGGGCGCAGCTGTGGGTCTGCGACTTCACTGATGTTAAGTACATCGGCCGGACCGAATTGGTCAAAGGTGATTGCTTTCATGATTCTGTTTCCCGAAATAAGAAGATAGATAACCCGTCGTTCAGGCCTGTTCGTCAAACGTGGCATTGGCATAGGCAGAAGCGGTAATCGCTGCCGGAAATCCTGCGTAAAACGCCATGTGCGTAATCAGGGCGGAAATTTCTGTTTTGGTCAGGCCGTTTTCAATGCCGCGACGCAAGTGGGCCGGTAGCTCATTGGAGTGATTCAGCGCAATAAGACAGGCGATGGTAATCAGACTACGGTCGCGCGGTGCCAGATCCGGATCTGTCCAGACATCGGAATACAGCGGTTGCTCAACGAAGTCGGAAAGTTTAGGGGTAAATGCGCGTGCAGCTTCACGCGGACGAGTAAAATCAACTGGTTTCATGGTCAGTTCCTCTTCTCTTCTGTCATAAGTGATAGCGTGTATTAGATCTGGCTGATGAATTTATTTACCAGGTAATGGCCGATACCTTCCCGACCGCCCTCCGAACCATGTCCGCTTTCTTTCATGCCGCCGAAAGGCAGCTCCGTCGCCACCATGCGGTACTGATTAATCCCGATCATGCCGGCTTCAAGGCCATCGCCAACATCAAGCACGGTACGGGCGTCACGCGTAAAAGCGTAAGCTGACAGGCCGTACGGCAGACGGTTTGCTTCTGCCAGCCCATCCTCAAGTGCGTCGAACTGATGCATCACGGCAATCGGGCCAAAGGGTTCCTCGTGCATGATCCGTGCTTCCATCGGCACATCGGCAAGCACTGTGGGTTCAAAGAAAAAGCCCGGACGGTTGAGTCGTTTCCCGCCCGAGAGCACTTTCGCACCCAGGGCAACAGCATCGGCAATCAGCGCTTCCATTTTTTCCAGCTGGCGGATGTTCGCCAGCGGCCCCACCTGTGTGTGTTCTGCCATGCCATCGCCAATCACCAGTTGCTCCGTCGCCCTCACGAAGAGTTCGACAAACGGGGTGTAAACACCGCGCTGAATAAGAAAACGGGTTGAAGAGATACAGATTTGGCCGGTGCCCCGGAACCGGTTAGCCGCCCCGCCAACCGCTGCTGCTTCAATGTCGGCATCGGCAAAAACCAGTACCGGCCCGTGGCCGCCCAGTTCCAGGGTAATCGGTTTAACACCGGCAGCGGCCCGTTCAGACAGCAGTCGACCAACCGGTACCGAACCAGTGAATGCCACTTTTCGAATAACCGGTGAGGCGATAAGCGTGGCGGAAACCTGATCTGGCACGCCAAACACAATTTGCAGTACGCCTTTAGGCAGACCGGCATCATCCAGGCAGCGTGCCAGCGCCAGCGCCGTCGCCGGGCTCTCTTCACCGGGTTTCAGGATCACGCTACACCCTGCGGCCAGTGCCGCTGATAATTTGCGTGCCGGGGTAATGGCCGGGAAATTCCAGGGGGTAAAGGCGGCAACCGGGCCGATGGGTTCTCTTTTGACCAGTTGCAGCACACCCGGGCGATTTGACGGTACAACGCGCCCATCAATGCGGCGGGCTTCCTCCGCAAACCATTCAAAATAGTCGGCTGCCCGCAGCACTTCGTCGCGGCTTTCATTAAGGGGTTTACCTTCTTCCTGCGTCATTAACGCGGCAATATGTTCAGTGCGTTCTCGCATCAGGGCGGCGGCATTTTTCATGATGCGGGCGCGTTCGGCTGGCACGGTACGGCGCCAGACATCGAAGCCAGAACAGGTGGCTGCCAGAGCGCGTTCAAGGTCGGCTGCGGTCGCCAGCGGCAAGCGGCCGAGGGTGGCTTCGGTTGCCGGATTAATCACAGCGACGGTGTCGCGATTGCTCGCTTCAATCCAGTTACCGTCGATAAAAAGATAAAGGGGATCGTATTGATGATTTTGCATGGTCGTTATCCTCAGCGTGTGCGTGTTGTGTAATGCCCTTTGGCTGAGGGAATATTAAGTTCAGCGCACAAAACTGATAAGATGGCTTCTCCCCACAACAGCTATGCAAGAAAAGCACAGATGCAATCAGAGAAATTTGCCGAATTCCTTGGCGTCTTTGTCGATGTTGCCCGCGAGAACAGTTTTTCGGGGGCAGGTCGCCGTCGCGGACGCACACCCTCCTCGATAGGACGGCAGATTGATGCGCTGGAAGCGTACCTGGATACCCCGCTCTTTTTGCGGTCTACACGGCATTTAACCCTGACCGATGCCGGAGAGATACTGCTGATTCGCGCCAGACAGATCCTCGATTCACTGGAGGATACGCAGCAGGAACTGGCGTCGATGAAGGGTGAAGTAACTGGTGTGCTGAGAGTGGCGTGTTATCCCACATTTGGTAAACGCTATGTGCTGCCGGTGATGGCAACACTTTCCCGCCAGTATCCGGCGCTGAACTTCGATTTGGATCTGACCGAACGGCTGGCAGACCCCGTTGCGGAGCGCCTTGATGTTGTCATCCGTATTGGTGATATGGCCGACAGCACGTTGATTGCCAGCAAAATAGCGACACAAATACGCGTGCTGTGCGCAAGCCCGGCCTATCTGGAAAAGGCGGGGATTCCCACCACGCTGGATGACATCGCCTTACATCGGTTAATCGATAAACTGCACGGTGCGGATCTGCTTTGCTGGTCGAGCGTGATTGGCCATCCGGCCCGAGAAAAAACTCGACAACCCACGTTTGGCTGTGATGATTTCGAAGCAATGCGTCAGGCGGCGGTTGAAGGGATGGGGATCGCGTTCCTGCCGGACTGGGTGGCGGGAGATGACATTAAAAGTGGTGCGCTGGTACAACTCTTTTCGGAAATGTCATCGCAACAACATGTAGCTACAGGAATATATGCGCTACGTGCGTTACGTCACCCGCCTGCAAGAGTCACGGTATTTCTCGACGCATTGCGTGAATTCATCGGACATCCTGCAAAATGGTCAACATTTCACTGTCAGCGCTGACGATGTAAGCTTTTATTCTATGCGAACTTCCGCTATTCGCTATTCGCTATTCGCTATTCGCAGTCTTAGCAGTCCTGCAACGCAACCGCTAAGTGCCAGAAGCGGACGTACTCACTCTACACTGTGTCAATCAACGGGGAGCAGGTCAATCTCAGAAAGAGACTGCAGTGACTGATTAAGAGGGTGCTGCAGGATCATCCTCTTTCGTACCGTATCACGCTTGTCATATCCCCTCTGATGTGACTACGATCTTTCACCCGCGAAAGCGAACCGGGCCTCAACGCTGGATAGAAGCACAGGACGTGCCCGCCACAGATTAAAATTTGCAAAGCTATCATACTGCCAGAATGAGGCATACTTCCGTATTGTTGGGGAATTCAGATCGTTTTCAACAACTGACAGGGCTTCTCCATGATTTCTCACCAGGGCCATCCTGTTCTGACTACCCGCGATCGGCAGGGATATATCGATTTTTATTCCGGTTTACTCGGAATGGAAGTGATTCGATTGAGGCTGACAGAACTGTACTAAAATTCGGTGAGCAGAAATGATTATTCACGATTACGGCCGGGAAAAAGAGACAAAGGCCTATCTGCCGGTGCCCGGATCACTGGATTTGTGTTTTATGCCCAGGGACCAATGGCAGAACTTCTTGCCCGCCTTGATGCACATAATATTGCCGTTTGAGAAGGCTCGGTAACAAGAACAATGGCCTGTGGAGAGATTGAATCCGTATATCTTCGTGATCTGGACCTGATTGGACTGTCCGTTTATCTGTAAAGGTTGCGACTGAAGGGCTGGCAAAAACCTGACCATACCAGCCCTTCTGAGCGCTGTCAGCGATGAAACAACACTTCTCCGAAATTCCTAGCCTTCACTGTATCTTCTGCGGTTTCAAGAAGTATGCAGTCTTCTAAACGGATTATGTTTTGGATCCTCATTTCTATGTACAGAAGCATTCACTACTGCAAAAGTTGTGGTTAAAAATATTACGGTAAGATTATGCTCCATGATCAATAATTTTAGTACATTGTTTTCCTAAGCCCATTTTAACGAATGGGAGATCAACTAAATTTCTAGTTTTGCTGGAGAAATATACAATTCCGTCCCGGGATTCCCCGGGATGATAAGGAGTTAAAAGCTCCAGTTGGACGCTTTTTGCCAGGAGAGTATGGCCATTATTGTCATCAAGAAAAAAACACAGTTTATTATCTGTGCCTGGAGTGATCATCTTTTTAGAATTGTTAGAAATATTGACTTTATAAGTAACAATGTATTCAGAACTGTTTTTTACGCTATTCCATTCACTACCATTTGACTCTTTGAGAGCATTTACAGTAATGTCAACAGGATAATCAGATGCCATAACATTAAACACTGAAAGTAAACACATGCCGCACAAAATAAACGGTTTGATTTTTAACATACTATCTCCGGGGTTTTATAGTTACCGCAAGGCCGGGAGCTATAACTACATAAATATTAATGGAAAAATTTCTTTGCTAAAACGTATCTAGTACTTTATTGACTGTCTCAATGTTGACCGTAACAGAAAGATTAAGATTTTTCTGGCGGGTGATTAGTCTCGCTTCTGTACTGCCCGGGAGGGCATCCATATTCCTTATGAAATGCTCTGCTAAAATGAGCACTGTCGCTAAACCCTAGCCGCAATGCAATTTCAGTGATACTTTCTCCTGAGTTATGTAAAAGCCATTTACCATATTTTAACCGACAATGTCGTATAAAGTCTGCAGGAGTTTGATTAAACTCTGCCCTGAATAAACGACAAAGTTGACGTGGGCTGATATTGACCTGTTCGGCTAACCATTCAGTATTTATATCTTTAACAAGATATTGTTCGACGAGAAAAACAGCCTTGCGCAAACGAGCATCTGAAACTCGGGTAAACCCAAGAGCACGTGAGATACTGACTGCATTAAGATCCAGCCGGTTTGGAACAGCAATCTGATGTATCGCTTTTGTTGCCCGATCCGATCCACAATGCCTTCTGATCAATTCCGTAGCTGCAGCAATTGTAGATATACCCCCCGGACAAGTTATAATGCTATTGCTATCAATATAGTCACATCCTGTTATAGCTTTGATTTCAGGGAAGCGTCTGCAAAATTCGTTCAAATGGTAAGGGTGTACTGCCGCCCGGTAGCCCCTCAAGAAACCTTCCTCGGCAATGACAAAGCTGCCTGTACATATGCCTATGAGCTTTATACCCTTACGCCATGCATTATGTAGATAGGCCCTGTGTTGAGGGGAGGCTTTGTGTAAACTTCTCAGTAACCCACCAATAACCACAACATAATCAAATTTATCTGGATTAATAAAAGCACTATCAATATTAACTGCGACACCTGAACTTGATCCGACCAGCCCTTTCGGACTGTCGCCCATAATGGTCCAGGAACACCGTTTCTTCTGACTGTCATCACCATTATCTGCTGCGTGTCGTAAGGCATCTACCAGGCACGCCAGTGCAAGAATGGGAAACTCCGGCCAGAGCAAAATTCCGACTCTCAGTTCAGGCTGCCATTGAGGTGAAACATCATCTAAACGATCTATTTCCTCTATAAAATCATATGACACTTCAGAAGATACTTGTCTCATATGTGCTCCATTGATGATTTACCGGAGAAAAAAATAGTGAATAAAAGGCCTGTTAAAATTAAAACAGCACCGGTTATGAACCCTGGGGTCAGAGTTTCATCTAAAATTATGTGACCGGTAAGGAGGCCAATCACCGGTGTCATAAGTATCAGTGAACTTAATGACGCTACCTGGTATTTTTTTAACAGACTAAACCATATCATATAACTCATAAATGAAATGACAACCGTTTGACATAACAGATTAAGAAAAGATGTTCCATCCGGGATGATCCTGTATTCATCAAACATAAATGCGTAACTACATAATAAGATAGACGTCACAGCTAACTGATAGAACAGTGTACAGGATGCAGGTATCCTTGATAGTGATGAGCACCGAATAAGGATGCTGCTCATGCCCCAGACAAACCCCGCGGACACTGAACAGAGATCGCCTGTAAGTGACCAGTTACTTTCCGGTGATAAGTTTACTCCGACAGCAACTGCAATACCTGCCATAGCTAGTGCAATACCTGTCCACTGATATCTATTTAACCTTTCGCGGGGAATAAGAAAATGCAATCCAACAGCAGTAAAAACAGGAGCTGTGTACAAAAACAGTGATACATGAGATGTTTCGGTTCGAAAAATGGCAGCCGAAACAAAGAAAAACTCAAGAGCAAAAAATAACCCAACCGCTAAAGCAGAGCATAATAATTTTTTATTGCTAAGTCGATGGAGTATTCTGTCTCGGGAGTTAAATAAGATTATAACAAATAATGCAGCTGCTCCCGATCTTATCCCAATTTGTAGAGCTATCGGAATGTTATGTTGAATTGACTTCATAGTTACCTGTTGACTACCCCAAATACCGCAGATAACAAGCATTACAAAGAATACTTTTATATTAATTTGTTGTCGCATATTATTATGCACCTTTAAGAATCGCAATGTGGAATTATTTTTCGTAGGTTTTTATTTTGGTTATGCCATTTGTTAAGATGCGCCCCTCCTCATGGTTTAATAATAAAGTTGCCCTCAGGGTTTAGACATTCGTTATTTGATAATTTAATGAACCGGAGCGACTGAACTTCAGGATCTGCACTCCGAAAAATGACACTTCCAGTTTTGGATTCATAGGGTTGATATGAACCTAGTAACTTAAGATTAATACCATTTGCTAATGCTTTCTTTTCGGAATTTTCGTCAAAAAGTATAATGCAGGTACCAGAAGGGAACGTTTTGGCCTTTTTTTCAGTATTTGAAATGGTTACGTTAAATTCTGAGTATAAATATGTTTTTTCTTTATGCCACATTGTCCCGGACTTTTCCTTATGAGCCTCAAGCAAAAAGTCACTGTAGTCATCCTTATTTTTTTCTTTTTGAGATGAAGCATGTGCACACAAGGTCAGTAAACATAGTAGTGCTGTTGTTGAAATGGATTTCATATTTGTTTTTTATCCGTGAATAGGTGAGTGGCTTATTTTTAATTATTTTTTGTGTGTGTAATTGAACATGACAGACAAAAACTTGTATCCAGCTGACAAGAGGTCTCACTCCGACAGATACATATTATTTACGTTTTGTATTGCATTAGAATTATAGTCGCCTCCGTAGTGGGGATGATGTTATCGTGAGTAAAACAGGACGTGAGAAGTAAGTGATGATTTTAAAATGACTTTCGGCTTGGTTTTTTTAATATTTAAGAGGTGTTGTGGTTCATTATTTATCGCTCGTGCTTTTGTTTAGTAAAAGGCTGGAGCGACAGCAGGTTTATCAACTTGAAAACAAGGAAAGTCTTATGAGTGATTGAAGTTCGATGAAATCTGTTCAAACACATATACCTTCTTCATGCTTATGTCTTTTCTGTCTTTTCAGTGTAGGGTTCAGGTCTGACCATTGAGGATGCAGTCATCCAGCAGGATGAATAATAATAAAAGAATAGTTACCAGGATACTACATGCGCATTACTTAGACATTCATATAAATAATGAGCTTTCCACAAAAAATTCTGGAATGTTATATAAATGAGTTGGATGAATATCATCATTTTTTTGCAGATGATCTCTGAGATGGAAAAATTGGAAAATGCGCTTGCAATAGCGAGTCAGGCCAGTTAGGAACGCTGAACTTTTATGATCATGTGTTAGACAGATGTTCCCGGCCCTTTAATTAAACTGCCGCGTCTTGCAGATATCGACATGCCGTATACGACTGCAACCGGCACAGCCATATTAGGCACAGAGGGGGCAACAATGATGACAGATAGCTCATGTACGGGCTCGCCGTTAACGAACTATGCAGTACCGGCCAGCGCACAGAAGGGGACAAACCACATTGCGTACCGCTCAGCCAGGCGTGCAGACTGGTCTTTTGAATCCTGAGCAGCGGCGACTAGCCGTTCAATTCCAGCAAAAGCACTTTCACTTGCAGTTGCTATCATCTCGAAAGGTGCACCAGCAATAAAATGCCACTGCGTAAAAGCTCTCCTTCAGCGCGATCGACCCGTGTTGATTCCCCAGTAAGAGTTCACTCATCCGAAACGGTATTTTTGGTGGACAAGAAACAACCGACCGGAACCGTGTCCCCGCAGCGGATCAGTAATCGGCCGGAAGGTTGTACCTGTTCGACAAGGATTTACTTAAGTTCTCCACCCTCAAAACTTGTGGCCGTTCTGGCGACACTTTCCAGAAAGGTGGTTATCTTTTTTTCTGCACGACACTGAACAAAAGCTTCCAGAGCCCTGCCACCAGTTATCATGTCAGAGGTAACGTTCCCTTATGATATTCATTTAAAAAAAAGCACCACAAATTGTGATAAGATCAACGCCGGCCTGTCTTCTGACAAGCATTCCGACTGTGCCATAGAATAAAAACCAATATGATGGACGAGATACCGCCTATCTAATCCCATAGCGCATATACCTGATTTCCTATCCAGTGCAAACCTATACCCAAAAGCAGAGCGCTTAGAGAGATTAAAGTAATGGCTGGATGGATTTTAGAAGATGTTTCATACGCATCCCTCCATTAGGAGGATATAGTTCAAGATGTTTTTGGAAAAGTAACATCACCAATTAATTGCGAATGAGTCACATCTCGTTTTAGTATAAGTGTCAAGCCAGTGTTATCTTTTTTATACGCGAATTAGATCTTGATCATTGACTTGCATCATGAATTTACATAATGAATATCATTTCCAAATCGTGAGTGATGCAGGCGTTGTTTTATCCTGTAGGCTATTTACGTGAAAAAATCCCTGGTTAATACCTGGCATATCTCTCAAGGGGATGTTGTTTTGGTATGCTAAAAATATGTTTAACGAGGGGGAACAGGCAGTTCGCTAAATTGTACATTGGAAACAAGTAAAATGGAATCATCCATAAGCATTAGATGATAACTAGCAAAGCACATGACGACGGTATAATTCTTCTTACTGTGAAGTATTAAAAGCCTACAAATGTGACGCCCCTAACATCAAAAAAAATCCTGACGAAATCTAATGGATTAAACTTGAAGAGCCCCAGCCAGTAACAGGAGGATATGATGTATAATTCCATTTTGGTGCCTATCGATATTTCTGAGACTGAACTCACTCACATGGTTATCCCTTTCGTTCAGACACACTCCGTGCTCAACACATCTAGAGTCCATTTTCTTACTGTAATTCCTTCATTACCTTATTATTCTTCACTGGGTATCGCATATTCTGCCGAAATGCCCAGTACCAAAGAATTCCAGCAGGTCGCTTTATCTAAACTTAATGAGATAGTTAAGCAATTCAAAATCCCCCCAGACAAGATACAAACTCATGCGCTCGCGGGTTCCCCAAAGGATCAAATTCTTAAGCTAGCTGAAAAGATTAATGCTGACCTCATTATCATTGCATCGCACAGGCCAGATATTTCAACCTATCTCCTGGGCTCTAACGCTTCAGCTGTCGTACGGCATGCAACATGCCCTGTGCTGGTAGTTCGTTGACACGGCCACGATGCTATGGGGTAAAGAGGTGATTAATGGAGAGCTAAGCTCGCTTTAGCGAACTTAGCTCTCTCAACTGTTCGTTTACACGTTGTTAACGTCGTTATGCTCGTGTTCGGGTTTTATCACCAGATGTACTGCAGTAACTTTCCGTTTTTCTTTATGGAATATTGGTTCTACAGTAATAAAGGAAACAGGCATGTGTTAATGTGTTACATATTGCACATTATTATTTAAGGGCTGAAAATATAGTATCACTGCCAGTTTTAACCCGAACAAGCGAGTTTACCCCCATCTGAAGTAAACATTTCCACTCTCTTTTCGGAAAAGAATAAGCAACTGGAGGACAGACTGGTAAGCTACCGTCCTGATGCGCTGTATTTAAAGGAGACACTCTAGTGAAAGAACCTGTGAGGTTTTCATTAAGTTATGAGCAACTGACCGCCCGAACTGAAGCTGTTATTCAGATCTATGCGAGTAGGTTATATGGATTGCCTGCCACGAACAGAGTTTGTGCAGAAGCGGTTCTTATGTTGTGGTGTGACCTGATTCAGGAAGCAAATCTTGAAGTAAGTGATACGAGACTCATCATGGAGGATACCCGCCGCCTGCTGGAAATGGTGTCCAGTATTAAAAGGACACGATTGGACTGAATGCTTTCATGTAAAACGTAAACAGCCTAACCCAGAATTAAGGGGTTTTAATTTCGCTGATATGATGCTGTTTAAAAATAATGTCCGCAGCGATTCATGTACGAGTGGCATATTCAGTATAAAAATCTATATGGTCTAAAGTCTGGATGGTTGTAAAGCAGTAGGGAAATGAACCGCAAGGGAATTTCTCTAATGTTATGGTCGTGATAATAATACTCACTCAGGATTTTCGATGTAAATGGGATTTAGCGAACTTATAAAATTTATGAGGCGGTGACTATATAATTGCTCAGAAAAAACCATATTGAATAACTTAATGAGGTACACTATTTTCGGTAGCCGCGTGCCAGCTGGACAGAGATATGCTGTCCAGACAGAAATGCCCAGGTGCCAGCCTTTCGTTATTCTGGGGTTGGCCATAACCTCGTCGGCTTGTCTGTGACGCGGTTCATTAAGCTTTCGGGCTGCAGTCTGCTCAGGAGATAAGGGGGATTTCGCCTTGCGTTTCTTCTCCATTATGGTCTCTTGCCCACTAGTCACTGTGTTGGCTGGTTGTTCAGCTCTGGCAGCAAGCGGGTGTTGATGTAAAGACGCTCACGCCCTGCCGTCATTTCCTCCAGCACACCGATTTCTACCAGCTGTTTGAGGTAGGCTGAAGCCGTCTGGCGCTCGGCGATATCTGCCTCCACAAGGTTCTCAATACGGCAGTAGGGCTGTGCAAAGAGCACTTGCACCAGTTCCCATGAGTATCTCTTCGGTAACTTCTCTCGAACAAAAGCCTTTGTTGACTGGATCAGCGCCGGATGACGGAAATTTTCTTTGTTGTCCAACTGGTCGTGCTTTCGATGGCATCCAGCATAAAGAGGATCCATTCTTCCCATCGATTTTCTGCGGTAACCCCCCTCATCAAGGCATAGTAATCGCTACGGCGTTCCAGAATGAAGCGGGAAAGATACAGATTAGGTTAGGCCAGAAGGCCGCTCTGCATCAGCATCAGGATGTTCAGAATGCGTCCCGTACGCCCGTTACCGTCCGGCAACGGGTGGATGCATTCAAACTGATAATGCGCTATAGCCATTTTTACCCGCGGGTCTAAAACATCCTCGGCTTGTATGAACTGCCCCCAGTTTGAAAGCAGATCACGGATCACCGACTCGCCCTTTGGCGGGGTATAAATCGCATTCAGGAACTGGTCGCGCAGCACTGTACCAGGGGTTTTACGAATATCGGTATCCACTGCGCAGTGTGGTGCAGATACCTGTCGCAACGCGGGTGCAAAGCGGATAAGAGTTAAGGTTCTGCACAACCTGATAAAGCGCGGTGCGATAGCGCAGCACCTCTTTTGTGACAGGGTCGGCATGTTCTGAGCGGTCAGCGAACTGGAAGAGCTGATCGCTCGTGGTCACGATGTTCTCGATGCGCGAAGAGTCTTTTGCTTCCAGCATCGGCAACAGGTCCCTGATCCGGTAGTCGCTCACTCGCTGTTTTTAGCTCGGCCAGTGCAGTACGGGCACCAATACAGGCTTTAAGCACCCGCCGGGTTTCGATTTGATCCAGTTCTGGTGGCAAGGCGGGAAGCTGGTTGTAAGGTGTTTCAGGATTCCAGTTCATATGTTTATAAAATACCTTTTTTTCGACATATGCTCATAACTTGTCGATGGCATAAACATGTCACAATAATATGTCGATAAAAATCATTTTTTCGACATGTCAGGATTAGCTGTGTCCAGATTACCGACGGGCTTTACCCGCCAAAAATACGTCGTCGGGCGAATCACATAAGATATCTCTCTTTTCCCGTCAACCATCAGGAGGATATTTGGGCTAAATCGCCCTGTAGGAAGGATCCGTATCTAAAGGGATTTGGCAGGCAACACCGACGAGGCGCGTGGTGCTCGCAACGGCTAGTTGATGAATGTTCACAACCGAGAATGCTTGACCATTGCGACAGAAACCACAGTCAGAGATGATCTGCGTTTGTGCGAACCAGTGGTGAGGGCCATTACCTGTTAACCGATGTTTCTTAGGGGTAACTTGTTGCTGTTCGATGTCGGGAGAAGGGATAAGGTGATGGACGACTTTCTGAAAGATTTTGGCAAAGTGGTAGAGGGCCGTTCAAGGGACTTTATCGTTTGGACTGATACAGTGCCTGGTTATGGCGGGGGCCGTCACCAGTCTGTCACGACAAACCGGCGTACAGTACTGGTTTATGTTAGCGGCAGCCCTGGTTGCTACGGTGGGATTCTTCTTGTGCATTTTTAGCGTGGCCAGAGTCATTAAAGACGTCACATCAACCAATAAGGTGAGACGTTTGCAACTTTCCATTTTGTTATATCCGGCCGCTATTGGTGCCTTGCTGTCAGCGAAGGTAAGCCTGATCTCTTTGCTGGGTAAGTGATTCCGCGAATGCACTCAACCCGCTTAACTGAAGGACTGCACAGCGGCACTGAAAAATGCCACTGAGATTATCATACTGTAGCCTTAGTTAATGTGTTCTTCAGCAACGTGAAACGGTTCTCCAGAGAGCGGGCTGTCTCATAAAACTGAACCGCAGGGGAGGGTAGTGATTCGTTAAACGCGAGTAGATTTGCAGGAAACTAACATTTCCACCGGCGTTAACCGCAGAGTAATAGGTTTGGTTGTTGGCAAGGGAAGGGCAAAGCGTTCGCTTAGCGCCAATGGCGGTCGTTGCCAGTAGGTTGGTACCTTGAGTAGCGGGATGCAGCGCGGTCACAATTGCTGTTAATAAAACCATGTTTTAAAAAACAGTATTGACCTGAAACCTCAAATAAGTAAATTAGTATTCAGCAGCACAACGTAAGTGATCAGTAAGCCATTGAATGGAAATGATTTTTTGTTAAACCATTTTGCTTTACAGGCCACGAAGTTTGTTGTTTGGGAGGCAGTTCGCTTTCAGGCCTCGTAGTGATTGTGCTGATTCGCAAAATGGTGGTGTGAGCGCGACGATGTAAGGCCTTGTTTTTTAGTTGATGCTGACGGTTTCGTTTTTTTGTTGATAACCGTATCAGCAAAGGGCAACGCATCAAAGAGTATATGTCGCGATGGGGAATGTGCTTGTTTACGTTGCCACGCTTAGGTTTTGAAAACGTGGGCTGTATATAACGGGATAAATAGAGGGAGTTTTTTTAGTATTAATGCCCAATATTATCTGTAGTGAACGTGTACATTTGAAAGCAGTCTAAATAGCAGTATCACTTTATAAGTCCATTAATGTTAAATCTGAAGTCTGTAGTACCTTAAAAGCCTTGGCTGCAATGGTCAGGGCTTTTAAGATTACTCACCCCTTTGAATTGTAAGTTTTCCCAACAGATTACTGACAAAAATAATCTTGCTTATCAACTCATATGAGTCCACGATACGTCATCGGTTTGGCATACAGACCTTATGAAAGCAGTTTTAGTAAAGCAGTCCTCATTTCAAGCGTTCTCCTGAGATACTCTTCTGCATGAGCCTCCTCCTAAGTGCCAGTAAGTCCTCATCTGCAAGCAGGCCATGTTCGCCACAATGTGTGGCTATAGAAAATTTAAGGAAGTATCTATGTCGAATAAAATGACTGGTTTAGTAAAATGGTTTAACTCTGAGAAAGGTTTCGGCTTCATTACACCAGCTGACGGCAGCAACGATGTTTTTGTTCATTTCTCTGCCATTCAGAGCAACGAGTATAAAACGCTCGACGAAGGCCAGAAGGTTGAGTTCTTGATGGAGAACGGAGCTAAAGGTCCGGCTGCCGGAAATGTTGTTGCACTTTAATTGCGATAATGACACAGACGCTTACGACAGCGATGACGGCACTGGCCTGAGCAGATAAGTGAACGTGATAAAAAAACCCGCCCTGAGCGGGTTTTTGTGTTTCAGGGATGGCATGCAACAAAGATGACGATCATTTTACTGCAGTTGCTGGAGTGAAAAAATGAAACCAAAGAGTGCAAACCCAATGATGGTGACAAAAAGAAAGCCGATGAGTAATTTCCAGCCCAACACCCTTCCTCCTTCCGTCTGTTTAATCAGCCTGATAAATAATAATATTCATGATGCACAGGTCAACCGGTGCGGGTATTTTTCAGAACAAGCAGTATCCGTCACTTTCCCTGGGAGTCTGTTTGCCTCTCTTACGTCATTACCTGATAAAAACCATATACGGCAATCGTGAATTAGGTCTCATCAGATTTTGCAGTACTGGCAGGAGGTTACCCGGCCATTCGAGGAGACTGGATAGGTGTGATTCGTCGCATTTTGTGGCGTGTTCGTTGTATGGCCATACCAGGGAGCGCGTACTGTGCCCCCATAAACTGGGCGCAGCGGTTCACCTGACGTGCGGTCAGAGTCAATAGCTGGGTTTGCTTCAGGCGGTCTCCGCTCCTCAGCACAGGGGGACTCACATTGTCTGCGTTATGGATTACTGACAAAAATAAAATAATTTTGTGAAACAACCCTGAGAGACCTTTGCGGGTGTACTATGGATTAGCAAAGATGTTAATAATGAGGAAATAATATGCACTTTCAGAAAGTCATTTCATCACGAATAAAATCCATAAGTTATTTTTCATCTGAAAAAGTGCTGGAGGTGGCTTTTGTAGATTCCGTTACCTATCAGTTCATTAAAGTGTCTGAAAAAACTCATAATGACTTTCTAACGGCAAACCCAAAGGCCGTTTTTTTGAAGGTGTTATTAAAGGTAAATATCTTTGCCGAAAAACTGGCTGAGTCTTTAAAGGCGATAGCCTGACAAAACCAAAAGCCCCAACGAGTGGCCGGGCTGGTAAGTTTAGAATTTACGGCACGCATTCCAGGTGAAGAACAAAACATTACCGGATATACACGATAACCAGGAATCTCCGGGGGATCCAACTTCTGTTGGGTCATAAGAAACTGTAAAGCATAGTCCATTATCTGGGCACTGAAGTCGATGATGCGTCAGTGATCCCTGAATCGATTGAAGTAAAGGTTGTCAGTGCGGCAACCGCAGCGCTGTGCCAGCAGTGGATATGGACTTTTACTGAGCATCGCGCTAGTCAACGGGCCACCGATTAACATACATATTGCTCTGTAATTGCGACAGTGCGACTGTCAAAATCAATTCTCAATGAAACACCCGGCGGCAGTGTCAACACTGGATGCGTATGACAACAATCAAAACCGTCTATCAGGGGTAAAGGCGTATCCGCCAGTACCTCCAGTAGTCCATCAGAGGCTGGTGCCTTCTGCCTGCTTCATTAAATAACTCATGTTTATCCAGAATAATTGCACTGACTTTGTCAAATATGCCGTTCAGTTTGAGCATGGAAAAGGAACATTCCACAGTAGCAATATCCTTCAGGCTATCTTCGATAAACAATATATCTCCTGGATAACGCGTAATTTGTACACCAAAGCAACCTCTCTGCGTTCCGTCGCACATAAGCACATACAAAAGGGGATGAGGAGTCCAACAAAACCCGATTAAGTGGAAGCCGGGGTGATGGGCGTTAATCCTGATCTGATGATCGTACATTTTGCCCCTGTTGTAGCGGTGGGCATGATGTTTGAAAGCAAGGTGATTGAGGCAAAGCGATGGCTCCTGAGCATGACGCGCGGATTAAACGACGGAAAGAGCGTAAATTCTGATAAAATAGTCGCTTATCGTCATCGTGCTGACTGTCATCGCCTGTGTGGTGTTGGCCCATCGCACGGATCCGAACCCATGTCTCAGTCCCGGTGGGGGGAGTTCGCACTCCCAAAACAGCGAAAGCAGGAATAAAAAGATGAATGGATTTAAAACGATGATTGCAGCCCTGGCGCTGGTGGCTGGCGCAGTCAGTGCCCAGGCAATCCCGAATACCACTGGTGACACGACTTACGGTAGCGCCGGGACCAGTACGAAAAAAATCGGCAGCACGACCTATGTCAGGGATGACCACGGCAATACCACATCATACAACAAGGTCGGTAGCACGATTGTGGGAAGCGACGGGAGCACGATGAAAAAGATCGGCAACACGACCTATGTCAGGGATCGCCACGGCAATACCACGACATACAACAAGGTCGGTGGCACGATCGTTGGCAGCGACGGCAGTACCATGAAAAAAATCGGCAATACAACCTACATTAACGACGGCTACGGCAATATAACGCAATGTAACGTGGTTGGCTCATCTACGTACTGCAAGTAAGCTGAACGTCTACCGGATACATCAGCAACCCACACTGATCAGTAAGGAAGGCGATCGAAGAATTTCCCACTGGCTGCGGGATGCATACTGTCCGGTTGTGTAAGCCATACCCAAAAAGATCACAACCGAAGCTCGTTGCAGTCGAGGCGCCATAGTCTGCGCGGTACACCGATCCGCAGCTATGCAGGCAGAAGATGACATGGAGTCGTTGTTCAGCATTAACCCGTGGCCTCATCCTGAATTGTATGAAAGTCATCGCCGCGTCCAGGCAATAAAAAAGGATCGCCACCCATAAGTTAATCGTTACTGCCGGTACGCTGAAAAGGCAGAACAGGCCACACCAGCACGTCCTTAAGCCCCTGGCAAAAACAGACGAGGGCATTATAGGCGTCTCAGTTCTGATGCTCTTTTTATCGATGTTTCTTCGGCGTTGGTATTCTTCGCATCAGGGGCAGGTAGAGCCTTGCACTGTAGAGCCTAACAACACGCGTAAGTGGCAAATCGTAAGAAAAAGCAGTGTATTCAATAGTATACTAAAAATCCTTCATCATCATAAGGATGAAGGATTTTAGGCAGGATATCTTGAACGCTCAATTGATAAGCAGATTAGACTCTTTTATGGCTTTTGAGCACGCCATTGCTGTCGAAGATGAATAATATGTTTGCACCCAGGCCATTCTGGCATATCACCCCATCCGTATTAATCTTGTCAGTGATACCCTGACAAGCCATGTTACTGACGTAAGGCTTGATCTGGCATTTGAGCGTTTTACCATCCTCGATCACCAGGTGACTATTATGAATTTCGCTCGCTGCTGGAGCCGGGCATGTTCCATCACCCCAATTAACGCCATGATGTTTTTCAAAAGCTGAACATCCTTGAAGGAATAATGTACCCGCTATCAAAGTAATAAGATGAACCTTCATTTTTTAACTTCCTGTTATGATATCACTGATTAAAAAATTGCAGAGTAAACCAAATATTTTATCCCTGCGTTTAACTTTGTCACTTAAGATGATTCTTAGTTCGGGGGCACAGGTTGACAGGTTTGTCCCTGTCAACCTGCCATTATTCTGTTCTGCGTCCGGCTACTGACGCGCATCTGTCTCAATGCATCACAGAACTGGTACTTGAACACAGACGTTTTAGTTACCGGCATATCTGGCAGCTTCTGTGATGTGAAGGCTTATACGATAATCACAGTTGGGTTTACCGCAGTTATCATTCTAATGGCTGCTTTTGCGATGAATGTCTGGATGTGCACGGGTTCAGCAATATCGCTCACGGCGGAAACATCATTAGCGACTGTCGGCAGGATTAGACTGAGTGTCGCCCACATTCAGCACTGAATTACCAGACGCTATCAGAGCTTGCAGGGCAGTGGCGAAATGGAAAATTAGTCACTAACAGAACAGATATGACTAACTGATTGTTGTATTGAATACTGGGGCTGGTCATCGCTACCTCGGATCTTGGATGAAGGTTACGAGTCGAAATTAACCAGACTGATATGTGATATATAATATTGTGTCCTGAGGTAAGTGGATGAGTTGTTCGAAATATTAACATGTTGTTTAAATGAGTCGGGCTATAATGTATAACCGATTTAAACTGATGCGTTTAAGATGAACGTAGTGGTTTGTGCTGAATTCAAGGGATTAACCTGTGGTAATAGTGTTTTATTAGATTGCTATAGAGTTAAATTTTCCTGAATCTTTTTTTTAGTTTCCTAATTTATTGTATTTAAAGATGATGGAGTGAGTTTTATTTTCTTGCATGTATAACAAGGGTAGGACATAAGTGCTATATACTTTCAAAATATTTCGGCCCTGCGTTTGGAACCTTATTATCAATCGCAACTGCGTTTCATTTTTTAATGAATGTATCCTTTGTTACTAATAAGGGGCTAATGATATACGCTGGTATAAAAAGGCTTGATAAAGCTTTGTGTGCTTTGTAAACCTACACGCGACGTAAACATCCCCAATAAAGAACATGTTAACCACTTATTCAAAGGTGTAAAAATGAATCACAAAACAATTCCTGAAGAATCACTACCAAGTTTTTTTAAAGACATTGAGATTATCGGTCCAGCAACGCAGGAAGTTGAAAAATATAGATTATTTCATGCTGAAACATTCAAAGCCCGATTTGCCGCGAATCAGCAGACGAATGTTGATGTGAAAGCGAAGTCTTCACCCGTATTGCTGGCATCAAAGTCAGTCAAACAAGCTTACCAGAACCGTAACTACGGTCTGATTAAAAAAATGGAGCAGGACGCGCAAAATGACCTGGCAACTGTTTATAACAACGTCATTAATAAAGGGAATGCTGCATGGACCAAGGTCAGGAAGGATGGAAAAGAGTTTTATATGAGCTGGTCCAGTAAAGGCTCGATGTGGAGCTATACCGATAGTATTACCCCAGTTGGAACGGATCTCTCAACAGGTGAAACGACCTATCAGGCAACGGTTCAAATTGGTACTTATACGGCTACCGGAAAAATTGTTGGGATTCAATCGTACAACTTAACTACCACAACATTGCTCGTTGAGTCGGTTATTGCATTTATTGTTGCTAAGGCCGTGTCTGGGATTATTGCCGAGGGTTTAGGGTTCCTGGTCGCTCGTTTTTCACTTTTACTTGTCCAGGCTGCAGTTGAACTTGGTCTGGAAGGGTTCTCATTTGCGATTTCGACGGCGGCAATCGCAACAGTCGCCTCCTGTCTTGTTTTTGCTGTGGTTTTTATCGGTTTAGTATACCTTTGGAACTGGTTGAATCGTAAGTATACTATTCGATTACAGATTTTTAACTGGGATAGTGAATCTGACTGGAATGTCGCCGGTCAGTATATGTCTAATGCGAAAATTGCAGGCCATGATGCAGATGATCTCAATTTTACTATTCCTAAACTGGTTTCGCCAGGGGATGTCGTTGTCCCTCCGGGATTTGACCCGGTTGAGGCTCTGGACGCAGTTTGTTCTTATGCAGTAGTGATTTGGGAGAATGATAATACCTTCATGGAAGGGTGTTCCATGGCGATTAAAACCAAATTACCGGACGTTGAAGAGGGCTTCATGTGGGCGTTTGACTGTCCACGCTGGAGTAATAATCAACAGGCTGCAAGTAATGGGCTTAAGGATCCCCGTGTATATCGCAACAACGCGCCATGGAATTCAAGTCCTAAGAATTTCGCCATAACAAGCACATCAAGAAATTTACCGGTGACGCTTGGTCTGGATGCGCTAAGTGGTGCCTCGGATAATCTATACAACGTAATAATTAATATTAACCCGCAGCAATCATGACCCTTTGCCAGAATATTATAAGGCCGCATAAGCTCTGCTATGCGGCCTTTGCTACTGAATGTTCATAACTCATACGGCCTGTCGAAACCTTTGAGTGGAGTCATTGTTAGAATGTGTATCGCGGCGGATTAACCGGACATTTAGGTACCGTTGAAATTATGATGTCTTTTTTTGCCACTAGTAACGGTGACCAGCCCCCGGAATTAAGGATACGCCAATTCTACTGACGTAATCAGTGGCGTAAACCGTATGATTGTCGAAAAGGGAAGGGGACAAAACATTCCTATATGATGAGGAAAAATTGTTCGTTAGTGATAATAGGTGTCCCCTTTGAGCTGTGAGTTCAACTGATGGACCCAACACACTTATTGAACCGTTCTGCGGGTGATTCATAGTCTAGCGTTTTTCTCGGCCTTTCGTTGAGCTGTCTGGCAACACTGTTAAGTCTTTGTTGGCTGTGAACCGATAAGTCAGTTCCTTTTGGGAAATATTGTCTGAGCAATCTGTTCATATTTTCATTTGAGCCACGTTGCCAGGGAGATTGAGGATCACAAAAATAAATCTGAATGTCTGTCGCTATAGTAAATCGTGTGTGGCTGGTCATTTCAGCGCCTTTTCTGAATTTCTCCTGAATGCTTCCCACATAGTAATCATTTGTGGCGATCTTTCATGTTATTGACATGGCCATACAGTCGTTCAGAAGCCATTCACTAGATGATGATGTTGCTCATATTTATTCAATTCCTGACGCTCATTCTGACAGGCTACATGATCGGGTTATGGTCACCACTTACTGCCACGTTTTTCTGATTGATGTTGCAGCGGGCATTCTCTGGAAATCCAGTCAGTGCGCCTTTGATGGCGTGATCATTACATCAATAGAGAATAATACGGTGCCTGACCTTGGCGAGTGGGATCCGCCAGGAGGCTGGGAGTCGTTCAAGCTCGATCTCAAAACGGGTATCCCGCTTTGAAGAAGGGATTACCCTCACAGTAATTGCTAGAAGCGGATTTTACTCACAACGCAATAGCTTAATTGATAGGGAGCAGGTCAGCCTGGCCCTGAAGATTTTAACAAGTGGACGCAGGACTCCGGGGTGTTGAGCTGCTTATTAGGCGGGTAAATAATCGAAATAGAGATTGTTGCCTTGGTTATTGATTCAAGGACCGGTAAGCTTTCACCGTTATCCAGAAACCTTTCGGCAACGGAAACCAAGGTCTGGCCGACTCCCGACCCATTAATCAGCATTCCAACTTGCGCTGCGCTGTCATTAGCGGCGATATCGAAGCGCACAACCTGTGCGTCTTTTCTTTTTTACGAAAACGTAAAGGACAGACTTCACCCGTGGCGCTGAAGTAATCCACAATTCTGTGATTCTTCTCTAAGTCATCCTGATCCAGTGGCATTCCGAATTGCGCTATTTAGCTCGGACTGGCGCATGTGATCAGCTTATCCCGGTAGAGCGATTTCGCAATCAGTGATGAATCCCCGCGCGGATACCGCAGTCAACATCCTCCTCTGTGAGATTTACCGGGCGATTGCTTACGCCCAGCGCCAGTTGCATGTGCGGGTAGCGCTGTCGAAAGGTAATCAGATCCGGGAGTAAAACGAAATTGGCCTTTGAGGAGTGCAGATCAATACGCAGGTGCCCTTGCTATTAAAGATTGCCTTACCTTCCCCTAAATGATATTAATTATCATTCTTATTATAAGGCAATAATGACAGTAAAAAATATCTGGCAAGGATGTGAGCTTAACGATCAATCACTTTTAAGTTAGGCATTTATTAGGGAATGGGTATGAGAATCAACAAGATCTTATGGCCGCTAACTGCGCTTCTGGTTGGGTTGAATAGTCAGGTATCAGTGGCCAAGTCCTCGGACGATAACGACGAGACCCTGGTGGTGGAAGCCACCGCTGAGCAGGTACTCAAACAGCAGCCGGGCGTGTCGATTATTACCAGCGATGATATTAAAAAGGACCCTCCGGTCAACGATCTCTCCGATATTATTCGCAAAATGCCAGGTGTGAATCTGACCGGCAACAGTGCCTCGGGTACACGCGGTAATAACCGCCAGATCGACATTCGCGGCATGGGGCCGGAAAACACCTTAATTTTAATTGATGGTGTACCGGTGACGTCGCGCAACTCCGTGCGTTATAGCTGGCGTGGAGAGCGTGATACCCGCGGCGACACCAACTGGGTGCCAGCGGAACAGGTTGAGCGTATTGAAGTGATCCGCGGCCCTGCGGCGGCGCGCTACGGTTCGGGCGCAGCGGGCGGGGTGGTGAACATTATTACCAAACGCCCCTCCAACGACTGGCACGGTTCGCTGTCGTTATACACCAACCAGCCGGAAAGCAGCGATGAAGGCGCTACGCGTCGCGCCAACTTCAGCCTGAGTGGTCCGCTGGCTGGCGATGCGCTGACCATGCGTCTGTATGGCAACCTGAATAAAACCGATGCCGACAGCTGGGATATTAACTCCTCCGCCGGTACGAAAAACGCAGCCGGGCATGAAGGGGTGCGCAACAAAGATATTAACGGCGTCGTCTCGTGGAAATTAAATCCGCAGCAAATTCTCGATTTCGAAGCCGGATACAGCCGCCAGGGGAATATCTATGCGGGCGATACGCAAAACAGCGCTTCCAGTGCCGTTACTGAAAGCCTGGCCAAGTCCGGCGAAGAGACGAACCGCCTGTACCGGCAGAATTATGGCATTACGCATAATGGTATCTGGGACTGGGGACAAAGCCGTTTTGGTGTCTATTACGAAAAAACCAATAACACCCGTATGAATGAAGGGTTATCTGGCGGTGGGGAAGGGCGTATTTCGGCGGATAAAAAGTTCACGACCAATCGCCTGAGCTCCTGGCGAACCCGCGGTGAGCTTAATATTCCGCTGAATGCCCTGGTCGATCAAACGCTGACCGTTGGGGCGGAGTGGAGCCGCGATGAGCTCGAGGATCCTTCCTCTACCAGCCTGACGGTGAAGGACAGTAATATCGGCGGGATTTCTGGCTCGGCTGCGGATCGCAGCAGTAAAAATCATTCCCAAATCAGTGCGCTGTATCTAGAAGATAATATTGAGCCGGTTCCCGGTACGAATCTTATTCCGGGCCTGCGCTTTGATTATCTCAACGAGTCCGGCGGTAACTTCAGCCCCAGCCTGAACCTCTCGCAAGAACTGGGCGAATACTTCAAAGTCAAAGCGGGGATTGCCAGAGCCTTCAAAGCACCAAACCTGTATCAATCCAGCGAAGGTTATCTGCTCTACTCGAAAGGTAACGGTTGTCCAAAAGATATTACCTCAGGCGGCTGCTACCTGATCGGTAATAAAGATCTCGATCCGGAAATCAGCATCAATAAAGAAATTGGGCTGGAGTTCGCCTGGGAAGACTACCACGCCAGCGTGACCTACTTCCGCAATGACTACCAGAATAAGATCGTGGCCGGGGATAATGTTATCGGGCAAACCGTTTCAGGTGCATATATCCTCCAGTGGCAGAATGGTGGAAAAGCGCTGGTGGACGGTATCGAAGCCAGCATGGCGTTCCCGCTGGTGAAAGATCGGCTGAACTGGAATACCAATGCCACCTGGATGATCACCTCGGAGCAAAAAGACACCGGTAACCCGCTGTCGGTCATTCCGAAATATACCATCAATAACTCGCTTGACTGGACCATCACCCAGGCGTTCTCGGCCAGCGTCAACTGGACGTTATACGGCCGACAAAAACCGCGTACCCATGCGGAAACTCGCAGTGAAGATACTGGCCGTCTGTCAGGGAAAGAGCTGGGAGCTTATTCGCTGGTGGGGACGAACTTCAATTATGATATTAATAAAAACCTGCGGCTAAACGTCGGTGTCAGCAATCTCTTTGATAAACGGATCTACCGCTCTTCCGAAGGGGCGAACACCTATAACGAGCCTGGCCGGGCTTATTATGCCGGTATTACCGCGTCATTCTGATTGGCGTGTTACAGGCGAACTGCCCGCGTAAAGGCGGGCAGTATTTTGCGGTTTAATTAATGACAGCCTGTTGTATTACCTGCGTTTTCACTGCTGATATCGAAGAGCGCTCCGCGGAATGAGGCATTAAACATCGGCCCGTGCCCCAGGTTCGGGAAATCCCAAAAGGCGGCATTGACGCCTTTATCTTTCAGCGTGGTAAGGGTGGCATGAATTTTCGTCAGCACCCCGGCGGTATGCGTTTCCCGGTTATCGCCCGGCGTCACCGAACCTTCCATTATCGCCAGGCGCTTAGCGCAGTATTGCGACGGCTCGACTGCCATGATGCGGCGTAGCAGAGCGTCATGACCTCTGCCCAACGACGGGCTGGCGCTGTAGTACGTGTGGAAGTAAGAGGAGGACAGCCAGGTATCCAGCACGAACAGGCCGCCGTAGGAGTGCCCCCACAGGCCGCGGCGCTGCCGATCGATATTCATTCCCTGTTCCACTTTTGGCGCTATACGCGTTTCCAGTAACTGTCGGAAGTCGTTGCTGCCACCATTCTTACGGCTAAAACGCCCGTTGCCGGCATCAGTTTTTTCGCTTTCTGCGGCAGGCGTATAGTCGTAGGCCCTGCCGTTGAGATCGAAGGGGAGGGTGGTCTGATACCCGACAGCCACGATCACCGGCGGTGAGTTTTCTGCCAGCTGTTTGAGCAGTTCGTCACTCAGGCGATCCATCACTGCGTTGCCGTCGAGCATATAGACAATCGGGTAGCCCGACGCCGGCGCGGCTTTATTTGGCACCGCCGTCCATACCCGGTAATGACGGGTACCATCGGCGGAGTCGAACAGGTTGACGCTGAAATGGTAAAATGCGGAGCCTTTATCGGCGATATTTGGCCCCAGCGGCTGCATATCCGGCTTCGCAAAACCTTGCGCGCTACAGATAAGGGTGAGACAAGAAAGAAGAAAGCAAAGCGCCTTGCACGGGCGTGTCGGGCGATACTCGCGGGCATACATCTGATGATTATTCCTTTTCCGCTGGTGACATTGTATTGTTTCAGGAAGCCTGTCCGGTTGCCTGAACGTGTTCGCGGGTCAACTCAACCCTGCAGTAAACCAAGCCCGTCAATCAATGCGCCGCGCCACCATGCGTAATCGTGACCACCGGTATAAATTGCGCAATGGCTGTCGACGCCAGCGGTAAGCAGCCGCTGATGAAGCTGCTGAACGTGCGACACCGTCGAACCTTCCAGCGATCCCACGCACAGGCGGATGCGCACGGCCTGCGGCGGGGCAGAAAGCAGATGTTCGCTCACCCATGACGTATCGGTTTCGCTGAACACGTCTGGCCGGCTGGCACCTTCTGGCGTCCACCACATTGAAGGGGAGTGGCTGAGCGCCAGGCCGAACGTTTCCGGTGCGTGACGAGCGGCCATCAGCGCGCTGACCCCGCCGAGACTCTGCCCGGCCAGCACGGTGCGTGAACGGTCTGCCCATTGCCGCTGCGGCTGTTCGGCGCGAATCGTCGGCAGCAGATGCCCGGCGATATCCGTTATCAGCTCGTTGCGCCCACCGAGTATGGCTGTGCGCTCGTGCCCATTGATGTTGTCGATGCCCAGGACAGCCACGGGCACAATGCGTCCGCTATTGATGGCGGCATCAATTGCTGCGCATACGCCAAGGTGATCGAACCAGGTTTCCCCATCGGGTAGCACGACCAGACCGAGGGGCTGCGAAACATCAACGTCCGGCAGATAGAGCCGAACCCGGCGCGATTGCCCGGCGATAATGCGCGCGGAGGTGAGCAATTGCCCGGCGGGAGAGCCGCCGCGCCATTCGGACTGGGCGGGGGCTTTATCAAGCGCCAGCACCGATTCCTGGGCGCTTCCCCGAACGTTGATCCGCGGCGTGTTGTTTAGCGGATCGGCGTGCCCGACGAGGGGGGTAAAGCGGCCACCGGACTGTGCAATCGTCTCGGCCGGGGTGCCGGGCGGGATTTCCACCAGCGAATAGGAGCCGCAGTAGCCTGCGGGTAAACGTAGCGTCAGCGTCCAGATATCCGTCGCGGGAAGGGCGGTCATCATCCCTTTTGCCACGTGCTCTTTATCCGTCACCCGGTTCAGACGCAGATAAACGCCCTGCAGAGGGTGCCGGGCGCGCCACAGAAAGGTCACGTCACGTTCGTCCTCCGCCCCGTCGACCGGCGTCACCAGCGGTACATTCAGTGACTCAGCGTCGCGCCAGAAGTCAGAAAGGTTTGCAATGTGGCCTGCTGCCAGCTGGTTGCGCAGTCTGGCGATAGCAGAAGGATGTTGGTGCATGTTCAGCATTCACTCTCTTTAAAAATTAAGGGTGCCAGTATGGATAGTAAAAGCGGCTATTCCCGGAACAGCCGCGTCAGAGCGTGTTTTTTAATGTCTTACATGTGCAATCACTCTCCCACGATTTCCTCCGTGATAGTGCACTGGCGACGGGGCTCAGCACTGCCGACGCTGTCATGCCATAAACGGGTATAGAGCCCGCCCGCAGCTAACAGCTCTTCATGAGTGCCGTATTCCGCCAGTTGCCCCTTTTCGATAACGGCAATCAGATCGCAGCGCTGCGCGGTGGTCAGACGGTGCGCCACAATCAGGGCCGAGTGCTTCCCGGCGTACGCGACATCTGTTAACGATGACATCAATCGCTCTTCGGATATGCGATCCAGACGCGACGTGGCTTCGTCGAGCAGCAGGATGTGAGCATGTGCCAGTTGCGCGCGGGCCAGCGCAATCAGCTGGCGCTGACCCGCGGACAAATTGGCACCGCCGTTATTCACCGGTGTCCGGAATCCCTGCGGCAGATTGCGCACCGTCTCATACAGCCCAGCCCGCTGTGAGGCAATCTCTACGTCGGCATCGGTGCCGGATGGCCGTGAATAACGAATGTTTTCCGCAATATCACCACTAAACAGCGCCACATCCTGATCGACCAGTCCAATCTGGCGACGGTAATCGGCAAGCGAGGCATCGTCAATCATCCGATCGCCGATGCTGATCCTGCCGCGGGTGGGGGAATACAACCCGGCAATCAGCTTAATCAGCGTTGACTTACCCGCACCGCTGCGACCGACGACCGCGACGACCGTTCCCTGAGGGATCGTCAGGGTAAGTTTGTTCAGCGCCGGTTCGGGACTGTCGGGATAACTGAATGTGACCTCATCAAGATGCAGTGCACCGGTGGCGGGAGGTGCGGAAGAGGGAACGACATCCTCTGTGCCTTCGGTCGCCAGCAGTTCATCGATATGTTTGCCGCTGGCCGTCGCCTGTTGCCAGGCGTCGACAATCCCTGATAACTGCTGCACTGGCCCATAGAATTGCCCCAGCAGCAGGAAGAAAGCCGCAAGCACCCCGGCGGTCATTTCGCCTTCGGCGACCCGGGATGAACCCACCAGCAGAACGGCGGCATAGGAAGCCTCGGTGCAGAAGGTCAGGAACGGGAAATAGACGGCAAGGTATTTTTGCGCACGAACGCGGGTCGCGCGGAAGCGATCCGATAACGCGCGCAGCCGGGCAGCTTCCTGTTCCTGCTGTCCGTGCGATTGCACGACGCGCAAGCCGGAGACTTTCTCCTGCAGGGTGCTGTTGACGTTGCCTATTTCCAGCCGCGCCTGCGCATAAGCCGGGGAGCTGAGGCGACGATAAATCCAGGTTGCCAGTGCAACCACTGGTACCGCGCTTAATGCTGTCAGCGCCAGGAGCGGGTCGAGCCAGAACATGGCGGCGGCGATTGCGAGCATCGTCACCAGGCTGGTGACCGCACCGGCAAGGCCGTTTTGCAGAAAGCGGGCGAGGGAGTCCACATCAACGGTCATGCGGGTCAGACGTGAATCGACATGCTTTTCATGCCAGGGGAGGCCAAGACGCAGCATATGGCCGAAGCTGCGCAAGCGCACTGTATGCTGGACTGATTCCGCCGCCCTGGCGGCGAAGACTGTCTGCAGTGAATAACAGCACCAGCTCACGGCCACCAGGCACAGGGCGAGAAGGGCACAGAGGCCGATAGTCGACATATCGCCTGCGGCGACGCCGGAATCAATGCCGCGCTGCAGCAGTATCAGAACCCCGACACCTGCCGCAGAATCGAGTGCGATCAACAGGGCGGCGATGACGAACATCCACGCCACGGGCTTCAGCAGCGACGTGACTTTTCGGCCGTTACCGGCCAGCGCCTGCTGTACCGCATTTTCCGGCACGCGGGTCATACGGGCGACAAAGCCTTTATCCCCCGTGTCCGGCGCATCGTCTTGTGCCGTGGGTACGGCTGGCCACAATGTGTTATGCCCACTGTGGGAAGGCGCGAGAAAATCGCTGTCGCCGCTCATCAGCGCGCGGAAAGCCGGGCAGCGCGCTTCAAGTTCCGCCTGGGTTCCGGTATCCACCACCCGGCCCTTCTCCAGCACCACAATTCGGCTGGCTAACTGTAGCGTTGAACGGCGTCGGGCAATCACCAGCAGCATATGCTCTTCGTCAGCATAGCGCCCCAGCGCGGTGTTGATCTCCGTTTCAGTACCGGCATCGACCGCCGAGGTGGTGTCATCGAGGATCAACACTTCCGGCGCGGTAATGAGCGCCCGTGCCAGCGCGATTCGCTGCCTCTGTCCACCGGAAAGATTTGTACCGCGTTCGGTTAACCGGGTATCAAAGCCTTTCGGCAGGGCATTGATAAAATCGCTGGCGCCTGCTGCCATCGCCGCGCGGCGAATGTCGTCCGCCGTTGCCTGAGGGTGTCCGTAGGCGATATTTTCCGCCACCGTACCGGCAAACAGAAAAGCATCTTCAAACACAACGCCTACCCGGCGACGAAGCGCCTCCAGCCTGAGCGCGCGAAGGTTCTGTCGGCCTGCGCTGGTGTTGAGCCATATCTCTCCGGCGCTGGGATCGTAAAAACGCGCCAGCAGCATCAGCAGCGTCGATTTCCCGGAACCCGATGCGCCCACCACCGCCACGGTTTCACCGGGGCGCAGGGAAAAAGAGACATCGCTGAGAATGTGTCTGCCGTCACGGTAGCCGAAGCTCATATTCTCCAGTTCCAGCCCGACAATCTGACCGTTAACTGCCTCCGTCCCGTCCTCCATCTGTGGACGGGTGTCGATCAGAGCAAACACTCGCTCCACGGACGCCTGGGTGCGCTGGGCAATAACCAGAAACGATGCCAGTACGCGGGTTGGCCCGGTCAGCATCGCGAGGAAGCTGGCAAACGCCACGAAGGTGCCGAGATCGATCCGCCCGTGCATGACCGACCAGCCGCCGTAGCACAGCAGGACGATTTGCCCGAGCACCGGTAGCGCCAGCATGGTGGCTCCTGGCATTGCCTGCGAGATGGCCGCGCCGATGCGGATACGTACCATCTGCCGCGACTGGCGATCCAGCCAGCGCGTTTCACGCAGCTCCGCTACGCAGGATTTTACCACTGAGATCTGCGCCAGCACTTCGCGCATATGTTCGGTGAGATTGGCCAGCCGGTCTGAGGCGAGCCCGGTCTGCGCGAAGACCCGACGACGCGCGCGCAGCGCAGTGATCGCCAGGCACACCAGGACGCACACGACGATGAGCGTCATGGCGGGTGACATCCACAGCATCACGGTAATGCCGGCAACGTAATAAGTGAACACCGCCAGTGGCACCGGACACATCTGCAGCAGGGTATGCACCTGCTGCAGATCGCTGTTGGTCCGTGAAATCACCTGCCCGGTGCGCAGCGCATCCTGGCCTGCGCCGTCAAGGTTTTGAATACTGTCGAATGCCCGACCTCGCAGGGTGTGCTGTACCCAGAGCGAGAGCTCCCCGGCATAACCGCGGCGCACGTAGTTACCGATGAAATCCAAAAAGGCGATCAGGAGTAGCCCACAGGCCAGCCACGGCAGGCGGGCCGGATTGCCCGCCAGCGCGTCATTCACCGCTTGCCTTGTCAGCAGCGGCGTCAGCGCGGCCAGCAGAATAGTCGATACCGATGCTATCACCACGATGATACTAAGTTTCTTACGTTCCCAGCACACGCGCGCCAGGCGAACTATCCAGGACCGCGCAGGTGTGGGAGAGTGAGTCGCAGGCATTAAGCCACCTCAGTCTGTAAAAAATACGATCCAAACCGGATCGATCTGCAAAAAAAGCGCCAGCGCGATCCCGTCACGCATTGTTCTGTGCGTATGACTCCGGGATGTGTGCCGGCGTATGATTGTCATAGCGGCATGGTGGCTACCCTTTCTGTACCATCGCGATCAGGCTTTTCGCCACTTCGCCCGGGCAGGGTTGTGCCGCCATTTCCGCCGCTACCTCTTCAGAGGCGTCGCGAAGCGTGCAATTGTCGAGAAAAGCATTGATCATGTTGCTCGACAGACCGCCGTCGCCGGGGATGATCCCGCAGCCGCGTTCGACAACAACGCGGGCATTGACCGGGCGATCGGCACCCTTGCCGAAGACGATCTGTGGAATACCGGCGTGTAGCGCCGTCAGGGTATTGCCGGCGCCGCCATGATGAATGAAGCCATCTGCGCCGTTCAGGAAGACCCCCATGGGGATCCAGTCGACCAGGCGAACGTTTGCCGGCAGCGAGCGCAGATCGGACCGCGCATTGGCCGAAAGATGCAGGATGATCTCGGCATCGACTTCACTGGCGGAATCCATCACCCAGGAGATCAGATCAAGGCCATCGACCATCGGTTTGACGGTGCCGAGACTCACCAGCAGACGTTTACGGTCGGGCTTTCTCTCCCACCACGGTTCCCACACCGCGCCGCCGTTATACGGGACGTACTGCATAGGAATAATGGGTTCGCCGTCGTTCTCCAGAATGCTCATGCTCGGCGGTGTTACATCGATCCAGGCCATATCGCGCGGTGCGGCCCCGACGCCGTGGCGACGATAGGCGTCCGCGAGCGAACGCGTTACACCTTTGATATGCCAGGGGGTATGGCCGAAGCCGACGGTTTGCATCACGACCGGTATCTCGTATTTGGCGGCAATCAGCGGTCCGATGACTCCGAGCGGAGGGTAGATGATGAGATCGGGATTCCAGTTCCCGGCAAACTCCACCAGGTGGTCGGCCATTTCTTCGCTGAAGAATGAGAAGTTGCCCATTCTGGTGCCGATGTTACTTTCTTTTCGCTGTGCCTCGCGGCGGCGATAGTCGGCTTCGGAATCAAAGCCGGGTGCGGCGTCAAACACCACCAGTCCTGCCTCTGCCGCTTTATGGGCGAATTTTCCTCCGCTGGCGATCAGCACTTCATGGCCGTTAACGCGAAACGCCTGTGCCAGAGACAGCACAGGATACAGCAGCCCATAGAGAGGCGGGCCTACAAACAAAATGCGCATGAGAAAATCCCTCTCCGCTTAACGATCTCAATCAGGAAGTCGACGCAATAACATGCCAGCAGCAGGACGTGAATTTTCGTTAAGCCTGCTTTGCCAGACGCTGCGCCATTTTGAATTTCACCCGCGTTACGGACGGTCCTGTCGGTGATTATTCCGTGACGTACGCTGGTGAATCGGGAATTCCGTTTCCCGACTTCCATTAACGCTTGCGCGCCGTTGTCCTGTTGAACAGCCAACATGGCGTCGTGCTGCCACGCCGTGGTGTTCTGACGCATTTGCTGAGTGTGAGGCCTGTCAACAAGCCTCGAGAGGTTTGTTTCCTGATACCTTTGTATACTTTGCCAGATAAACCACCAACGCAAATGCTAATGATAATAATTACCAATATCATTTGATGATTGCAACTAGAATCAAGCACGTCATGCCCGGGGAAACGGTTTTACGAAAAAACGTAGATAGGTTTCAGGAAAGGGGACTCATGGCGATTATGCGTTATCATTCGTGCATCCAGTTCGAATGGAATTTGCACTCTGTCGCGAATTTTTTGCTTACTCCGGGTCTTGCTCTCTTGAACAGACCACAAAAAACCAGCGTCGAAACAAAGCAGTGGCCGGTATTGCTCGCAGACCTCTGAGGATGATTGAGGAGGATATCAGCGCTTCGGTTGCAGCCAGCGAACGCCCTGGGTTAATCGGCCCAGATGGAAAATGGCGACGTCTTGATTGTCTCCAGGCGGGACCGTCCTGGCTGAAATACCGTAAAGACAAGAAAAACGGTTGAGCAAGTGGCTGCCACAGACAGGCGTGTTCACTGCCTTATGCCTGAGGTGTTGATCTGACAAGCGCAGCCGTGAGAATGGCCATGCAGCTTATTTCGTCGGTGGCTGAATTTGAACGGGTTCTGTTGCTTAAGCGCGCGCACTCAGGTATTGCGAGAGCAAAAGTCGCAGGGAAAGGGCTGGATCTCCCTCGGTACTGAATGAAAAATACCGGCTTACTGTGACTGCACGTCTTCACGCAGAGATAAGTGACAGCTTCATTGCCTGTGAATGTAATACCCCCAAGCAACGATATTCCCGGTGAAAACAGGGTGGAAGAGTCATGGATGTATTTTTAGTAGGGACTTGAAAGGAACCTCTTTGCCCGAAGCGAAAGTTAGTAGATTGCCTGAATATCTGCCGTATTTACGGCCAATTGAGGGAATTAACTGAGTATTTCCGGCGACCAAACAGTCGACGCTTTCATTTACCAGTACGGCTATCTCATTCACATCTTCAGCTGTGGCTATACGATGAAAAAAGTTTCTGCTACTGCCTGTGGCGTTTGAACTGTCATAGCCTGTTAATCCCAGTATGAGTAGTTAAGGATTGTCAGACTAAACGATTGTATGAAAAATCACCTTTTCCTGCGGTGCTGTTTGCTCATGTTATTGAGCGCTGTCGGGACATTAATCATTCCCCCTGGATCAGGAACGCCTTTAGCCCGCTTTTGCTCTGAGCGGGCGCTTTCTGGTGTTGAATTTTGACAACAGCGGTAATGTGCTCCGGCGTGAGGTGGCTGGCGAAGAATGTAACGTGCTGGAGATGGATGCCAGTACCTGACATGCCGTGGTGTCGCTGGATAAAGACGGTGTCATTTTTGAGGTAAATCACGGGGGATATCAGCCTGTTCCCGCCCTATGGTCACCTGCTGAAGTGCACGCCAGCACCGGATGCTTTACTGCAAGTTGTCGAGTTTTTGCAGGAAATCCTCAACCTGCTCAGGCGTAGCCGTGTCTGCCTGGTAAAGGATATCGAACTTAACGTTTCTCAACCCGCAGAAGCCAAATACTCCTTCGATTATCTGCGCCTGAATTGCCGTCGAATAGCCGTGTTTATCGAATCCAGTGTGATCGCTGCCGCCGGTGGCAATCAGGCGGACAGGAACATCACGCATGTTGCCCACAATCCTTCCGTTGTCGGCCACTTTATATGCCCAGTTCAGGGTTAATACACGATCGAACCAGCCTTTCAACAGCGCGGGGACTGACCACCAGTAGATGGGGAAGACAAATACCAGCATATCCGCTCGCTCGACGCGCTGCTGCTCGCGCAAAATATCCCCGGGAAGCGCGCCTGGATCCCCGTGATACAAATCGAGATCGGCGCGAGACATGGCAGGATTAAAACCTTCAGCATGAAGATTGGCGATCTCAACCTGCATACCTTTCTCGCGTAATCTCCCTGCAATGCGGGCCGCCAGCGAATGGGATAACGACGTGTCGACAGGATGAGCCGTCACGATCAGCACATTATTTATGGCATGTATAGCAGACATAGCGACCTCGTAATGGGGGAGAATGGATATCTATATTACTATTGGTAACTTAACTGTCAATCCGCCCCCCACGATCATTTTGTGCTGCTCGCGTAGCTCTCCAGCACGCCGGTCATAGCACCGCTGAGCGTATCTTCCGCGACATTTCGCGCGAGGACGCCGTCGCCCGCGGCGATACTGAGTGCGTCCGCCGCGCCAATGATGGCAGTCAGTGCCGCTTCCCCCTGAACGCCTTTCAGCACTATAAAAGGGGAAAGTGCGGTGCGCAGGCAGTCGGCACATTCGGCCACGCACGCCTCTCGAAACGTCTGCAACGCGCGAGAGCCGGACAGCGCCGCGGCGATTGGCCCGGTTTCCGGCCCGGCGGCAATCGCACAGCCGATATAGGCAGCGCTGAAAAAGCGGATTGTCCTGTCCAGGGTTTTGCTGTCCACCGCCAGCGTCTCACGGAATTTCGCCAGTTGACGATCGCTATAGTCCTGATACAGCGCCATCAGCAGCCCTTCACGATCGCCAAAATGGTCGTAAGGGATAGGCTTTGTCACATTGGCGCGTTCGGCCAGGTAGCCCAGCGTCAGCGCCTCTGTGCCTTGCTGACGAACGATTCCGCGTGCCACCTCAAGCAGCTGCGCGCGACGATCTTCTTTTCTTAAGCGCTTAACAACCATGCTTTCCTCGGATAAGTTATCTACTCTTGGTAGTTTACACGGTTTCTACGGGATACTTACAAGCCAGTCCTGTGCTGAAAACGGACATTATCAAAGTTCTTACTGATTTAATTATCTGGACGTGGTTCAGACTCAGTCCTTTAACGTCAGACATGGGCTTTTCACGTGTTCCACGTAAGCCTGAAAGGGATGTTGCTTTTGCCTGGTTCAACTGTGCCTCGTTTCCCGAGAAGGCATTTTCACAAGCCAATACGCTAATAACATTTTCGACATTAATCGTGAAATATATTCCCATGTTGTGCGAGTGGTTTTGCGCCTCTTTTCAGGGTGTCGATTAACTGATGGGTTACTTTAGCTGTGCCAATGTTTTTCCAGGCGTTACGGAAGGCGAAATTATAAATTTTTATCGTGAGGTTTATCCCGTTTGGAAAGGGGGGCTCCATTGCTGGAGAACATAAGTAAGCAGAGGAAATTCCCATAAGCATGTATGGTCGCCATTGAAAACATAAGAATTCCAGATAATGGTTAAAAGAATGTTAATAATTGGCTATCTGAAAAGAACTGATATGCTCAGCTCAGAATAATACAGGTGCACCAATGGAAAAAGAAATTCAGTCTACAATTCTAAGGTGAATCCGCTCAGCTAGTTGTGGACCCAAAATTACATCGTATGCATGGAAGAGCCAGAATATATAAAGTTACCGGACAAGATGTTATGGAGCACTACCAGCTTGCTGCCTGGTAGGCATTGCGTACAGCACAGGAGGCGGGGTGTACTGCTGCGCTATTAACCGATGGCAGTCCCACTTGTGGTAGTAACATTATTTATGATGGTTCTTTTAGCGGTTTACAAACGGTGGGTATGGGGGTTGCGGTATCGCTACTTTCTGAGCATGGTATTGCGGTGTTTTCAGATACGCAAATTGCAGTTCTTATTAACTGGATTAAGCACAGGGAAGGAAATCTTATCGGTGCCAGAATAGCTTGATATATACGCTAAGGACGAGCTTACGGGCCACGAATTATGTTTGCCTGGGATCTACTACGTTATTGCATCGAAAAGGTCCCCCTCGAAAGCGCTTGTGCGTTATAGAGCGGGGGCAGGAAACTGCTCATTCAATGAAGGTGATTTATTGTACCTCTATTGGCTCGGGCAGATAATACCCCTCTAAAACTATCTCCGATTGACACCATCGTACGGGCATAGTATAAAACCGAGCCTCTGAAATGAGTTTCATTTGCATTAAAAGCCCGTCCTGAATTTTCGAAAACGATATGAATGAGAGATAGTTAATGAGAAAGGTCCTCTGCGCGTTAGGCCTGGCGATTGCGTCGGTCAGTTCGGCTCTGGCAACTACATATCCTCTGACAATTGAAAACTGTGGTTATAAAGAGACGTTTACCCATTCACCTGAACGCGTTGTGGCTCTGGGACAAAATACCGCTGAAATTTTGCTCCTGCTGGGCTTGCAAGATAAGGTGATCGCCAGTGCATTCTGGCCGACAAAAGTCTTGCCGCAACTCGCTGAACAAAATGCGAAAATTAAAACGCTTACCGTCGAAATTCCTACCCTTGAATCTGTCATTGCGCAAAACCCCGATTTCGTTCCCGCCCAGTCGCCGCTGTTACTGGGGCCAGAAAGTAAAGTCGCGAAACGTGAGGATTTGATGACCCTTGGTGTGAACAGCTATGTATCCCCTGGCATGTGTGCCACCAAAAAAGCCGCAGGAGATATGTATGGCAGTCGTCAGAAGCTGTGGGATATGACCTATCTATATAAAGAAATTGAAGATTTTGCCAAGATCTTTAACGTAGAAGATCGTGGCCATGCGCTGATTGTCGATTTCAAAAAACGAGAAACCACACTGCGTCAGGAATTTGGAAAAAACAAAAAAGACCTCTCTTTTGTCTTCTGGTTCTCCAGCTCATCGCCTTCTGCTGATGCTTACGTGGGCGGTAAAAACAGCCCATCCGGATTCATTGCCAATGTACTGGGCGGTCATAACGCCATTACATCCGAGACAGAATGGCCAACTGTGGGCTGGGAGAGCATTATTGCAGCCAATCCCGATGTCATTGTCGTCTCGAGCCTCGATCGTAACCGCTGGGCGCTCGATAATGCAGAGGAAAAAATCAAATTCCTGAAAAGCGATCCGGCCGTCAGCCAGCTTGATGCCGTGAAAAAAGGTCATATTGTGGTGATGGACGGCCAGGCGATGAATCCGACTATCCGCACGCTTTATGGCGCTGAACAGGTTGGCGAACAGCTCAGAAAACTGGGACTGAACTGATGACAACGGGTGTACTTCAGACACGACAAGGGCTGCTTCTGTTCACGTCGTGCTTGCTTGCAAGTGTCCTGCTGTTACTGGTGATAGCCCTTGGTGTCAGCGTTGGTGAGCTTTCAATTCCCTTGCAAAATGTTCTGTATGCCATCAGCAACAGAATGGGGATAACCGAAGTACCGCTTAACCGCATTTACGAGAGCGTAATCTGGGACTTCCGTCTGAGCAGGGCGCTGGTCGCGGCATGCTGTGGTGCTGGCCTGGCCATTTGCGGCGCGGTTCTGCAAAGCCTGCTTAAAAATGCCCTGGCTGAACCTTATGTACTCGGCGTATCCGCGGGCGCGTCAACCGGTGCAGTGTCTGTGGTCGTGCTGGGGCTCGGCACTGGCGCGGTGTCGCTTTCTGCCGGTGCCTTTGCTGGCGCTTTTGCGGCCTTTGCATTTGTCGCTGTCCTGACGAATGGTGCGCGTGGAGGTAACGAGCGTACCATTCTGGCGGGGGTTGCCGCCTCGCAACTTTTTAACGCCATCACGGCCTATACCATCAGCACCTCAGCCAGCGCACAGCAGGCACGGGATGTGATGTTCTGGCTACTGGGCAGCTTTAGTGGGGTGAGATGGCCTGAGTTCCAGCTGGCTCTGGTGGTGGTGCTGATCGGGCTTGCCGTTTGCCTCTACTATTCCCGGGCGCTGGACGCTTTTACCTTTGGCGATGATGCGGCCGCCTCGCTGGGGATTGCCGTTCCGTGGGTACGCCTTGCGCTCTTCACCACCACCGCACTCATCACGGCCACGATCGTTAGCATGGCCGGTTCAATCGGCTTCGTGGGGCTCGTTGTTCCACACATGATGCGCTTTTTCTTTGGCCCGCTTCATCGCACATTGCTGATTGCCTGCGCGCTGGCAGGGGCGATTCTGATGGTACTGGCGGATATCGCTTCGCGCCTGTTGATTGCACCACAAAGTTTGCCTGTTGGCGTTGTGACCGCTCTGGTTGGCGTACCTTTCTTTGCCGTGATTATTTATCGTTCAAGGACTAAGTGATGAGTATCTCCGCTGAAAATATCACCTGGAAGGTAGGTAAAAAGATCATCGTCAATAACGTCTCACTGAACGTTGCACGGGGTGAAACGGTTGGATTACTCGGCCCTAATGGCTGCGGGAAATCTTCACTTCTGCGAATTCTGGCGGGTCTTCGTCGCCCGAATGCCGGCCGTGTGATGCTGGAGGGCCAGGACATTTCACGGATAGCCAAAAAGCAACTTGCCCGCCGGGTTGCTTTCGTCGAGCAGCATGGCATGACCGATGCCAATATGCGCGTACGTGACGTGGTAAAGCTGGGTCGCATTCCGCATCATTCGCCTTTCTCTAACTGGAGCACACGGGATGACGAAACCGTCACCGCGGCACTGCAACGGGTGGATATGCTGGAGAAACGAGATCAGGGGTGGTTGAGTCTTTCTGGCGGCGAACGCCAGCGTGTACATATTGCCCGCGCCCTGGCGCAGACCCCCAGTGAAATCCTTCTGGATGAGCCTACCAACCATCTGGACATTCACCATCAGATACAGCTTATGCATCTGATTAGCGCTCTTCCGGTGACCAGCATCGTCGCGATCCACGACCTCAACCATGCATCAATGTTCTGTGATTCACTCATCGTGATGCAAAACGGGCAAATTGTGGCAACAGGAGCGCCGCAGGCGATCTTGTCTGAAGATTTGCTCTGGGACGTGTTCCGTGTGAAAACCAAAATTGAGATCTCGCCGATCCATGGCAAAAAACACATCCATTTTATTATTTAGGATCAGGTAGGATGTCTTTGTTTTCCTTGCGCCCTGCAACCTCTCTCTGGCCGCCCGTATTACTGGGTAGCCAGTTCGTGTTTAATATGGGTTTTTATGCAGTCGTTCCCTTTCTGGCGATATTTTTGCGCGACGATATGCTGCTCTCAGGCGGGCTTATCGGGTTGATTCTTGGGCTGCGTACTTTCTCGCAGCAGGGGATGTTCATCGTCGGTGGCGCACTTTCGGATCGGTTTGGCGGAAAAATCGTTATTCTCACTGGATGTCTTATCCGCGTTGCGGGTTATCTGCTGCTGGCATTTGGCGATTCTCTTTGGCCCATCATTTTCGGCGCATGCCTGACCGGCGTTGGCGGTGCGTTATTTTCCCCTTCTATTGAAGCACTGCTGGCAAAAGCAGGGACACAAAGCGAGGCACATGGTAAACGTAGCCGTACGGAGTGGTTTGCGTTGTTTGCCGTGTGCGGTGAACTCGGTGCGGTACTGGGCCCGGTTGCCGGTGCCCTGCTTACCGGCCTGGGCTTTCGTCAGGTGGCTCTGGCAGGTGCAGGGGTCTTTATTATTGCCTTAATTGTGCTGTATTTCTGCCTCCCGACTGCGCGTCATCGTTCGCCAGCCCTCAAAATCGTACCGTGGTGGACAACTTTCCGTCAGCCGCGCTTTGTGGCTTTTATCATTGCCTATAGCTCATGGCTTTTAAGCTACAACCAGCTTTACCTGGCACTGCCAGTTGAGATCCATCGCTCTGGTGGTGACGAGAAAGATCTGGGGCCACTTTTCATGCTGGCTTCCGTTCTGATCATTACTCTCCAGCTTCCGCTGGCGCGTTTCGCACGACGGATAGGCGCGGTCAGAATTTTACCGGTGGGATTTTTGCTGCTTTCCGCCGCTTTTGCCATTGTGGCGATATTTGCGACGGCAGAACCGTCGGAGGGTTGGCTGCGATTAATGCCGTCGGTGTCGTTTGTAACGCTTCTTACACTTGGTCAGATGCTTCTGGTACCGTCAGCAAAAGATCTGGTCCCGTACTTCGCTGAAGAAACAACGCTGGGGGCACACTACGGTGCGCTCTCCACTGCCGGCGGCATCGCCGTACTGGCCGGAAATTTGTTGTTTGGCAGTCTGCTGGATCGCGCGCTTGTTCCCTCCCCGCAAGCAAGTTATCCCTGGCTGCTACTGACACTGTTTCCTCTGTGCAGCGCCATTGCCCTGACTGTGATTTGTCGCCCATTACAACGTGCGATTAGCACCAAAACCTGAAAGGTGGCTGCCTGAGCGCGGTTTCGATCCGTTTATTTGAAGGTATGACTCACCACGGAATGCTCATTCTTCAGGTTTCGCATATTCAGGAGCGCACGACTTTTTTCATGATGGACCTTCAGAGATAAGTCATCTGGATCACCGCTGGCGCAGGGTGCCTCCAGCACCTGGTAAAGTCACATTGTGAATTATCCCAATAAGTCAGAGAAGAGCCCGGTGCCTCCTCACTCAGGCATAGCGCCCGGGATTAAGACGATCCGACGTTACCGATATCGTCTCAATCTTCTCTGCCTGTGGTACTCCCGATTTCACGGATTCAAACGCACGTCCCGGAATTTCTGCAGGCAAACATGGGCTGAGTAGGTTTAGTGCTGTGCTGGCTGAGCAATAGTCAAACTAAACCGCGGGCTTCTGCACTTACGAGTTTAACTCTGCCTGAGGAGGATCGATCCTAAAAGGGGAGGGACGATCTGTCTGGGAAACGATTCGCTTTGTATTGGCACCAATCCGTAGCTTTCATATCAGCACTTTCTGATTTCACTTACCTTTTATGTCATTGAGTGCTTTCTTGCATTTGCCGATGCGACAGCGCAATCTGATGAAGGAAACACGATAAAAGTTTATATGCACATCAATAACGAAACGTTCCTGGTTAGACTCGAAAATAATCGCTACTGCGAAGGCGTTTTTTGAAAAACTGCCGTTTACGATGATGATGAAAGAATTAAATGGAAAGGAGGATTTTGGTGATTTCTTTAAAACCCTACCCGTTACCAGCAGCAGCCCAGGCACCATTCACAGGTGAGAAATCATGCTCTATGGCCATAAAACAGTAATGCTTTTTTACGAGACATTCAAAACGTCATACAGTTATTCATCAATTGATAAAGTCGTTGACACTGAGAGATTGAATCGTATTGTGGGGAAAAAAGATGTCAACGTCAGTTTTTTCCTGATGAAGCCTGAGTTATAAGACGGGAATGAAAATATCAAAGCTCACATGGCTCGGGCTATAAGAGTTGAACTTCATTACATGTATACCGTCGCGTAACGTTAAGCGATGCTTAACCATTGTCCTGACAAAGGCAATTTTGTTATAGGCACTATAACTTTCCCAGGAACCTTCAAACCGCATTTTTGCATATTTTCCTGTAATGGATAGACGTTGTAGGTTTTCTGCTTTATTGCTGTTTCCTGAGTAGGAAATTTGAACCTCCACCAAATAGGACCTGCTTTTCCCCAGGAGTTCTGGGCGGCGAGGGAGAAGGGCGAGTTGGTGAATGTTTGGATGATTTTCAATCAATAGTTGTTTTATTTTTTTGTAATATCATATACTGAAGTATCAAAAAGATGATCGTGTTCCACAATCTCATTGTCATAGGTAAATGATTCATTTAACTCACATATTGTTATGTCGGGTATTTTAAAGTCCTCTAATAAAAAAGAGGGTTGTAATATATCAAAGTTCCATTCTTTAGCACTCCTGTACTCAGTGGGGGTTAGCCCCAGCAATTTTTTAAATGCCCTGGAAAAACCCTGACTGCTATGATAGTGCAACAAATAAGCCACATCCGTGATCGGAATAGATGTCATTTTTAGCATAATTGCGGCCAGGCTTAACCTCCGCCGCAGAATGTATTCTCCGAGAGGCATTTTATATTTTTCCCTGAACCAGGTTTCAATGGTCCTTCTGCTATAACCTACTTCATTAACAAGATCATCGATATGTAAGATCGAAAAATTATTATTTTCAATCCAGGATAATATATATAGCCTGATACTGTCTTTCATCTCGTTTTATTACCCTTAAAAAATTTGCTATGCTAATGTTAGTCGTCCTTTGCAGCATGGTCAAGAATGATGTGGAGCATCGTTTTGGAAGGGGTTTCAGAGAGTGGCTATTTTTAGCGTCGAGAGGGGGGCCCGTATTTTAAAAGACATACGTGCATTGATTATCTGTAACGATGGAGCAAGAAAAATGACTGTGGCTTATTTGAAATAGGACTGGTATCTTTCTCGTTAATTTGCAAAACCTGGTTTGGATTAATTATTTTTCGTCTGGGCATTCTGTCATGTCACTCAGCGAAAACGCAGTAACCGTCGTTAAAATGTATTGTTACTGCGTCACTCTTAATGGCGTTATTCCCTGCAAATTTCAGAAAGCTTAAAAGGGTGCAATGTATGTGAATCAATCCAGCGTTTTTTTACATTGAGTCATCATCGCCATCAACTGCTGCTCGGTTTGCGGATCATTACGACCATAGAAAAGGTCGACCGAAGTTTGTTTATGCGTTGACTGACCGAAAGGGGTCATATCCAGCCACGCCACCACTAGGCTATCCCTGTCTTCCAGATTAAATCGTCTGCTGCCACCAGGGAGCGGATCATCCTCTTCAAGACGCAAGCCATTGATCATGGCTTCACCGTCGAGGCAACGGTAAGTACTGTCCATATTGGCCGAAAACCAGAATTGTTTAAGTTGTGGATGTAAACCGACTTTACCTAAATCAACGCAGCCTGCCAGCAGACCAAGCGAAAAAATTACTGTCCATCGTATAAACATACTTCCACCTTTTGGTATCTGTTCCGCACGCCTATCATGACAGAGCGCAGGTCATTCGTTATGTGCCATGCTGAATGCTATCGCCAGCTGCCCTTTATGATAGTTGTAACCCCTATGAAAGGGACAGAAGAGGATTCAGGATAGCGAACGCTCGCGAGAAGTACATGTTCTTTCTGTCCATCAGTTCATGCGATCTGTACAGATCCTGACTTGTAAGCCAGTCTCAGACGAATTCATAGCATCATTGAAAATGGCTGATATGACAAGGGGTTAATGAAAAGGATATATGTTTTGTTCGTTTGCTGTTTGCGTAAGTCACCACCCTCTAAACTGTAAAATATCAAGGTCAGAGAATGGCTTGTGAAGAAAGATTCAAATATCATTCATGAATGACTTTCTGCGGTTAGTCAGAGTTACCACACTGTGCGTCCCACTTAACAAATTGCGCGCCATACACAGAATCGGTATCACTGACGAAGGTAACTGAACCTTCCTTAGCAGCCCCGTTAGTCAACTCTCCAAGCAGAGATAAGTGAATTGTTCTTGCATTGAATTCATTGTTCTTTGTGTCAAAAGCTTTGTAGCAGCCATTTTTCTTTACCAGATTGAGTGGTGTTTTACTTTTCGACGTAACCACAACATCAAAAGTCTTTTGATATTGAGCTTTTCCGTATACAACGACGGTCCCTTCAGAAGCCGGTGTTGCTTCAATAATAATTTCATCAGCAATATTTGAGGCCATTGCTGAACAAGAAAACAGCAAGCCAACACAACACATAACTTTTTTCATTCTACGTTCCCTATTAACGAGACATGTTCTTCTTCATGATAAGAGACAATTTACAGGATTGATATAAACGAGAGGTCAACGCCTAAAAACTAAGGCCGAGTGGATCGTGCAGTACGTACCGGATAAGTCAGGACAGGTACCGGTTCATCAGGTTTCGTATAATTGCAACATAAAAGTAAATGTAAACAGTCCTCATTCACATCGTAAAACAGCATTCAGAGGCGGTTTTTTTGACCGTGTCGGTTCCGTATTGCTTTATGCTGTACAACCTGAGGTATTTAAATCTTCGGTAACCATGTTTTCCCGATAAGTTGGTTTCCCTCCTGGGCAGCACCGGCAATGAAATCGCATGCAGGGGGATGTCTCAAGGAATAAGATTGTAATCTTTTGCTCATTTTGACGCCATTTAGCGGCAATGTTACTTCCGTGTGGGTGCGGAGGAACTGCAATGAACGACGCGCTACCCCGGCAGTATATCGTGCACAATGACCCACTATGTTTGAGATAGAAATTTATCTAACCGGAAGATATGGCGAGTTGGGAGATGGCAAGTTGCAGACGACAGATGCTCACAAAAGAGATAAACGCGAAGCATCAATACAGTCTGTCTGGATGTATTTCGCTTGCGACTATCCGGTTAAATTAAGCTATCTGATGTGGCCGCTGTTTCATGCAGAGAGCCAGTGATCCCGTATGTGCGCTGTAATACACTGGGAGTTTGGAGATAAGACAAGCCGTCAGGTCAAAAAGTGAGTTACCAAACTGATCTCTTGCTTCACGCTTCTGCTTGAGGACTCTTAAGCCAATAGAGCCAGATTTATAATTTACACAAATGTTGCGCATATTAACAACAAACACATGGCCACTATTTATCCCCATAGGGTAACATTCCCCCATTTCTGCAGACGAAAAATTAAAATTTAAAGAGACGGTAACTTCATTTATGGTTATTGTGCGCAGGTGAGTGGATGACGAGCTTTTACCGGGGGTTCTTTCTGAGTATCCGTGTGCCGGTCTGTTGCACTAAACGAACATTTGAAATGACTGAAAATTCAGATGGAACGAAAGACCCGTGTTGCACACTGTCACTTTTGATGGATCCAACGTAGCGCGGTTGAATGTTATGGAGAAACTCCCCCGTTTTAAATAGCATGAATAAAACAGAGATGAACGATAAGAAGATCAGGGTGGTTGCACAAATGACGTTTTTTAAGCGTAATCTTATGTCATTCAAGGTTATGATCGGTTGCATGGTTCTGTTTGTAGGTATTCTGGATTACATCGCCTTACCGAAAATAATAGAAACAATTAAAAACAATCCCGAAATAAAGGACATGAGATCGCACCCCGATTTTACCTATAGTTACTTCAAGGAATGTACTATCCATGTTGTGGATGCGAATCGTTGCTATAATGCCTACAGCGCAGCCGTGGATATTGCTAACGCTGAAAGCTGTACTCCATCAGGCATTGAGCTTAAACGGAAATTCAAACACCTCGTTGAGCATTCAGCAGATAATGTCATTGAAGACGAAATCAAAAAGGAGTGTGCACATTAGATGATCGTGGATTCCCATTTATCCCGCCCGATATGCACTCCCTTCTGCCGCAGTTATTATGACAGCAAATCAATAAACTAAAATGCGCAGACTGACCGACGGCATCCTTTCGCGCCATTTTACAGTCCGGGCCGGAGCCAGCCGTGTGTTCAACAACGCCCTGATTTCAGCATATTGAGCGTTTCTTCCAGCGTCGCTCCCCCGTGGAAATTACTCGCGTTGGCTGCCGGTCCAATCGGTTGGTACGGTAAAAAAACCTGCACCTTCATCGGACGACGCAGGCCATTTGATCAACGCCCTGGGATTTCACTGCAGCGGTAACCGTACCGTATGGCATACGCACCGCAATGTGCTTTCAGCGTGAGTTAAGCCCCTGACAGATCGGGCCCCCCATACTGAGCGTGAATTCAGAAACCCGTCAGCTGAGTTGCCCGTTACGTCTTGCTGATACCGGATATACCCAGTGCCCCGCAGGTCCATATGCTGCGGATCAGGGGATCATCAACGTATCTTCAGAGAGCAGGAGCTGCTGCCGTTCACGCGTTCCGGTCGGGTTATACCTGAAAGTACTTTCTTCACGAACGGTCTCACAGCCGACAGTGCGGAGAATTTGTGTCCAGCGTAGCTCATGGTCGGATATGAGACAAGGGGAGAGCCCTTAAAAGCCATGATAACCAACGGTCTTATTGTTGAGAAAACCTCAGCATTTCCTGAAACAGACAGGCATGCCAGGGAGCCAATTTTTCAGGTTGCTTAATATATGACAGGCGTTTTTCGCATACGACATGCTGCTGTTATACTTCGAAAAACTCAACGTTACCGCCAGTTAGATGATACATACTGCCAACGATTTTAATTTTCTGCTGGTCTTCCAGTTGTTTCAGTACGGGGCTATTTTTGCGTATATTTTCAACGGTCAGTTCTACATTTTTCCGGGCTACCGCATCGACAAAATCATAGTTGCTCCCTTTACGCTCTCCGTTGTAATCCGTTTTCGCAATCGCGGGCTTTATTTCATCCAGCAGGCCCGTCAGGTTACCCAGTTCGGCATTATCAATAGCACCGCGTACCGCGCCACAACGTGTATGCCCCATGACAAGTACCACTTTCGCACCCGCAATAGCACAAGCAAACTCCATGCTCCCCAGCATATCGCGATTACTGATATTACCCGCGACGCGGGAATTAAATGTTTCACCGATCCCTGCATCCAGCACAATTTCCGCTGGCGCGCGCGAATCAATGCAACTGAGGATCACGGCCGTAGGATATTGGCCCGCGATGCTGTTGCGCTTCTGTGCCAGGTAATCATGTTTCGCCGGACGATTTTCGCGGAATCGCAGGTTACCTTGCTTAAAATGATCGATTACAGCGTCTGGCGACATACTATCCCGTTCTTCCCTGCTCAGTGATGTCGCAAAAGAGACCGAAGGGACAGATAAGGCTGCCAATCCTGTGACTGACAGGGCAGAAATGGCAAACGTTTGTTTCAGTATTGTTCGTCGTGAAAGTTGAGCTGGCGGGTGTAGTTTCATTATGTGCTCCTGGTGATTGATTTGCGCGGAAAAAATGGATGATACCTTGCAAAGGGTAAATGAATACATAACCATGCAAACTTTACAGGTATTCACGAGCGAGTTATTCACGAATTGATACAGGCCACATCAGTAAAATACACAATTACATTTGCTTTCATTGTTAACAGGATAGCCAGGTAGTTACATTTCGAATCTATTATTTCTTGTGTTAACTGTCGGTATTTGGCTTTGCCGTTATAGTCGAACGAGATTCACTTCCGTTGCGAGCGACTAAATAACCCACCTTCAGTGATAGAGCGTTATCATCTCTTCCACTGACGACAGGCTGCCCGGACCGGGTACGGCCTCCCACATGTTTTCTGCACAGGTTGTCTTCACCCACAGACTAACCGAGGAATACACCTCGCAGGGGATGCCCATTTAAAAGGTGATCAACTGCCCTCAAAAACGTTCTCGTGTAAACCTGACGTCATTTTGATCAGATGGCGTGGTAAATAAGAAATTTACAAAATTCATAATGTGAAGCAGGAGAGAAACTTACAAGCGAAGCGGTGAAGCTTTGAACACACAGCGTTTAACCGGTGTATTGCGCACAGGCAGAATTGAAACCACTGTTTATAAAAACAGTATACAGGTGACGATAATGATGTTTTACAGACCTGCAGAATGGCGCGCGATTATTGCTGTTCCTCTTTTCAGCGACCTGGTGCCGTGCGGATTTCCCAGCCCGGCGGCTGATTATGTTGAACAACGTATTGATCTCAATGAATTGCTGGTGTCACATCCCAGCTCAACGTATTTTGTTAAAGCTGCAGGTGATTCGATGATTGAGGCAGGCATAAGCGATGATGATTTGCTGGTCGTGGACAGTGCCAGAACAGCAGATCACGGAGACATCGTAATCGCAGCAGTGGAGGGCGAGTTTACGGTAAAGCGTCTTCAGTTGCGTCCAACAGTGCAACTCATCCCAATGAACAGCGCCTACAGCCCGATCATGGTGGGGAGTGAGGATACTCTCGATGTGTTTGGTGTCGTGACATTCATCGTAAAAGTGGCGAGCTGACTGTGTTTGCGCTCTGTGATGTCAATTCATTTTACGCATCATGCGAGTCCGTTTTCAGGCCAGACCTGAGAGGACGTCCGGTCGTCGTACTGTCCAATAATGATGGTTGTATTATTGCAAGATCGGCCGAGGCTAAAGCGGCCGGTATAAAGATGGGGGAGCCGTTCTTTAAGCAAAGGGAACTCTTTAGGCGCGTGGGTGTTGTCTGTTTCAGCAGTAACTATGAGCTATATGCTGATATGTCGAACCGTGTGATGACGACGCTGGAAGCAATGAGTCCCCGCGTCGAAATTTACAGCATTGACGAGGCTTTTTGTGATCTGACGGGCGTAAGAAACTGTCGGGACCTCACCGAGTTTGGTAAAGAGATCCGCACAACGGTGCTGAAGCATACTCACCTGACGGTCGGTGTCGGGATAGCGCAAACAAAAACGTTAGCTAAGCTGGCCAATCATGCTGCCAAAAAATGGCACCGGCAAACTGGGGGAGTTGTGGATCTCTCAAACGTTGATCGCCAGCGCCGGCTGCTGGCCCTGGTACCGGTGGAAGATGTCTGGGGCGTTGGCAGGCGGATCAGTATAAAGCTCAATGCGATGGGCATCAAAACGGCGCTGGATCTTGCTGAGCAAAGTACCTGGACTATTCGTAAACATTTCAATGTGGTACTGGAACGAACGGTACGCGAACTCCGGGGTGAGCCTTGCCTGGCACTGGAAGAGTTTGCTCCGACGAAGCAGGAGATCGTGTGCTCACGATCTTTTGGTGAGCGTATCACTGACTACGAGGAAATGCGGCAGGCGGTGTGCAGCTATGCTGCGCGAGCGGCTGAGAAATTACGTGGAGAGCATCAGTATTGTCGTTTCATTTCTGTCTTTGTGAAGACTTCTCCGTTTGCGTTAAACGAGTTGTATTATGGTAACAGCGCTTCTGTAAAATTACTTACGCCAACGCAGGACAGCAGAGATATCATTCATGCTGCGGTGAAATGTCTGGACAAAATCTGGAAGGAAGGGCACCGCTATCAGAAAGCCGGTGTCATGCTGGGTGACTTTTTCAGTCAGGGTGTTGCGCAGTTGAATCTTTTCGATGATAACGCGCCGCGTCCGGGTAGCGAGAAGTTAATGGCAGTTATGGATCAACTGAATACCAGAGACGGCAGAGGAACACTGTACTTTGCAGGCCAGGGGACCCGCCCATCGTGGCAGATGAAGTGCGAGATGCTTTCTCCCCGGTATACGACAAGGTTTTCGGATCTACTCGTTATCCGGTAAAACCAGGTCCTGCCCCTCAGGTGTTTGACGAATCTCAGCGATATGACATCTAATGACCGCGGAGAGTTTCCTGAGCGCGGATCCTGTAGACAGTCCCGCACTTAGAAAAGTACCTGTGCCGGAGAACACTTATTTAGGCATAACGTTGCCCTTTAAACATAGCCAGAGGCCCTGTTGCCAGTAATATGGTGCGTGTCTCTACCATTCCATGAGATTTAGCGTTGGCAGGATAAAATGTCTGGGCAACAGTGCCATACGATTTAAGAAATATTGAAGTGTGAGTGATAGTATAAAGGCAACTGAAACGCGTAGATACGTATATGGAAATTGAACTGAATAAGAGTGTTAAAGAAAGAATATTCCATGCGGTGTTGTTTGAAGTCCTTTCAAACGTCATTATTGCTTTTTCTCTGGCCTGGATTATGAACGTATCGGTTCTGACATCAGGATCGCTTTCAGTCATTTCGGCACTCACGGCTACGACGTGGAATTTTATTTTTAATAAGATTTTTGATGAGTTACAAAAAAAATATCATTTTAGGCGTACTTTTGTTGTGCGAGCCGTGCATGCGATTGGCTTTGAGACCGGACTGATTGTCGCGTTACTTCCGGTTGCCATGTTCATTCTTGATTTGTCCCTTGTTGAGGCATTCTTTGTCGAAATCGGCTTAGTGTTGTTCTTTCTCCCCTATACAGTGCTCTTCAACTGGATCTATGATTATCTGCGTTGGTTTTGCGTAGGACGAAAAGTGATTACTGCTGGTAAAGATGCCAGACAACCATGAATCATCGCTGGTGGTGGGGAAGGGCTATAGAAGTCGATGTTGCGGTATTACCTCAGCGCAAGTAGTCTTTTTCATCGTTGTGTCATCGAGGCTGTCGCCTGCGTAAGAACGGACCAATATCCAACTTGACCCTGATTAACAGCTTATCGTTGGTTATTTTTGGTACTTAAGCAGGGCTTAACAGAAGGTAATTTTTGTCCAAATCATATCGCAGTGTATTATTTTATGCGGGCAGAATGAGGACAGCCATTTTGCTGCCCGGATGAATACCTCTGTGCGGCGGAGTCATCAGCCATCATAACACTAACGTTTGCGGGTTTGCTGGCTGAGGCAAATTCACCGGGAGGCACCCGGCATCAGGGCTCTGGAATAAAGAAATTTGTCTCTTTCATGATGTGCCTCGATTACACCAACCCGTTCCGCCCGGACGGCCCTAAAAGTGGAAAAGGCTGTGTCAACCCACCACTACTCAATCTTAAAGCACCCGCCGTTGACGGCAACATCGCTGTGTCCATTAGTACTGCAACACCGACTAAAGAAGCGCAGGGCGTTGAGCATTCCCAGCCGATCCGCTATGCGGTGGCGAACAAATAATGACGCTCGAAATTTAAACAGTTGTGGTAGGATGATGCACATTCATTGAAAGGTTAATACATTATGTCTTTTGCCGATTACGCAATGAAGTTCTTCAGGGGGACCTTTTTGTCAAATGTCACCTGTCCCGTATGTGGATTAAAGTCATCCCACCCCATTTCCAGAATACGCTCAAAACAGGCATTGCTCTGTCCTGGATGCAAGGCCCTGTTTGTGGCACCTCGCTAGCCCAGGCGTTCAGGTCGTAACTCAAACAGATGGCCTATACTGAGTTAATTACTATCATCACTCTCACCAGCAGCTGTTAAATCCCCGATGCCTCACGCCCATCCTGAGAGAACGTTTCTGATCTGATTTCGCAACTGCTCCTGCGCGCTAACGTCGCATAAGAGCATCTTTATGAAAATAAAATCTGTCGGCTGGCTCAAACGCTTTCGTCTTCTTTCTGTCGACAGCGAATATGCCCCATTCCCGGCGAACGATCCAGGGGTCGAAAACAGCTTACGTCCGGAGCTGTTTTCGACGCCCCAGATGGAGCGCTTTGGCCAAAAGCTTGCTCGCTCACATAAGCTTTCTCCGGACAAGCTCCCTTATTACCTTCTTAAACGACTCAGTGACAATGAGGCTGTGATTACACAAAGCTGTTACGCACTCAACGCGGGTAACAAAGCGAGTATTATGCCAGCAGGGGAGTGGCTGCTGGACAATTACTACCTGATTGAAGAGCAGATTCGCATGGTTCGCCAGCATCTGCCGAAAAGCTTCGGTAAAGGCCTTCCGGCGCTGTCCTCTCCACATCAATGTCTCCGTATTTATGATGTTGCCTCAGAGGCCATCGCCCATGGCGACGGGCGCTGGGATACTGCCAGTCTGACCTGTTATCTTACCGCCTATCAACAGGTGACGCCGCTGACGTTAGGGGAGATCTGGGCATTACCCGGGATGCTGCGTCTGGCGATGATTGAAAATTTGCGGCGGGTAAGTTGCGAAGTGGCTCAGGCCCAGCAGGAAAGGAATCTTGCAGATACGTGGATAACACAACTTTTTGAATGTGCGGAGAACGCTCCCGCCAATTTAATCATGGTTATCGCCGATATGGCGCGTTCTCACCCCCCGCTAAGCAGCGCTTTTGTCGCAGAGCTGGTTCGGCGTCTGCAGGGGCATGGCAACGCCCTGGCTCTTCCCCTGAGTTGGGTTGACCAACGTCTTGCAGAACAGGGTGTTACAACCGAAGTCCTGATTCATCGCTTCAATCAGCAACTCGCTGCCAGCCAGCTCTCTGTCAGCAACAGTATTGCCGGTTTACGCTTGTTGAGTGAAACAAACTGGGCGGATTTCGCTGAGAATATTAGCGTTGTGGAGAAGACCTTACGTCGCGACCCTGCAGGTATATACCCTCGCATGCACTTCGATACCCGGGACCATTATCGTCACGTGATTGAGACGCTGGCCAGGGATAGCCGCTTAAGTGAACCGGAAGTCGCAGACCGCGTGCTTGCGCTGTCAGGCGAAACGACTGCAGATCCTGCGCAACGGCATGTCGGTTATTTTCTGCTGGGGGAGGGACGGCTGCGCCTCGAAAAATTGCTGCCACCTGATAGGTCGGTATTAAAACGGCTGAGGCAGAATTTAAACAAACAGCCCCTTTTGTCGTGGCTCGGTAGCATGAGTCTTTTGACCACATCCGCGACGGCTGCCGTATTATATGAAACGGCGCAACAGGAGATGAACTGGCTGCTGATACCACTTGCGCTCCCCCTGATTGTTGCTGTCAGTCAGCTTGTCAACGATTTGTTGAGCGAGGCAACTACACGGTTTCGTACCCCTATCCCACTGCCGCGAATGGACTTCTCTGCTGGCATTCCGATTGAGTATGCGACCATGGTTGCGATCCCCTGCATGCTCACAAGCCATGAAAGCCTTAGCAAGCTGCTTACCCGTCTTGAAGTGTGTTGCCTGGGGAATCAGGATGAGCATCTCTGCTTTGCACTTCTCACAGATTTCGCAGATTCAGCCACCGAAAATAATGCGACAAACAGTGCGCTGTTAAACCAGGCGATTGCAGAAACTCAAAGACTCAATCGGCGCTATCCCGGGGGGCGACCTCGCTTTTATTTACTGCACAGGCAGCCCGAATGGAACGATTCGCAGGGGATATGGATGGGGTATGAACGCAAAAGGGGTAAACTTGCACTGCTGAATAACTGGTTACAACAGCCGGGAACACAGTTTTCAAGCGTTGCAGATTTTTCCCCCCAGATGTTACCCGGACGGATTAAATACGTTATTACGCTGGACAGTGACACGCTCCTGCCACGCGACACTGCACATAAGCTGGTGGGCACGATGGCGCATCCGCTGAACAAACCGGAATACGATCCAGTGCGTCAGCGAGTCATCAAAGGGTACGGCATTTTGCAACCAGGCCTGGCGGAAGAGATGCCCCGCAATGGCCAGGGGCGTTATGCCGCCATGCGCAGCAGCGTACCGGGCAATAACCCTTATTCGATGATGTCCTCGGATATCTATCAGGATCTCTTTAATGAGGGATCATTTGTTGGCAAAGGTATTTATGATGTGGATATTTTTGTCCAGTCCACCGTTAACGCCTGTCCGGAAAATCTGGTTCTCAGCCATGACCTGCTGGAAGGCTGTTATGCCCGTTCCGGGCTTCTTAGCGAAGTCTTACTCTACGAACAATACCCCAATAACTATCTCTCTGACGTTGCACGACGAACACGCTGGATCCGCGGGGACTGGCAATTACTTAACTGGCTCAGACTTCAGGTCAGGAAAGCAGACGGAACCCGGGATAAAAATCCGCTCTCCATGCTTTCCCGCTGGAAGTTGTTTGATAATTTGCGTCGCACCCTGGTGGCACCGTCATTCCTGCTGTTACTGTTTAGCACGCTGCTATGGGTACCCAATCCACTGTACTGGCTTGGTGTGCTTACCCTTATCTGGCTGCTGCCTGCAGCCTTAAGCACGGCATGGGATTTCGTTCATAAACCGCTTCGCCGTCCCCTGCGAAAACATCTGATACTGGTCGCAACCGGCGCGCTGAAGCGGGTTTCACGTATCGGATTGACGTTTGTGATAGTGCCACATGAAGCCGGTTACTCGCTCTATGCGATCGCCGTGGCCCTCTGGCGTCTTGGGGTCACCCAGCGCAATCTCACCCAATGGGTTAGCCACAGTCAGGAGGATGGGCAGGTCAGGGGATCCGTTTTTAGCTTTTACCGCGCGATGTGGCTTAACGTTGTCTGTGGCGTGGGCCTCACAGCACTGACGGCTTTTTTTGCTCCGCTGCTGCTACTGATTGCGTTACCCGCAGGCATCGCGTGGTGCCTGGCGCCTCTTTTGATGAGCTGGCTGAGCCGCCCATCTGTGCGTAAGGACTTTTTGCCGGACCAGGATCAGACACTGTTACTGCGACAAACAAGCCGGGAAATCTGGGCCTTTTTTGAGACGTTTGCAACTGCGAAAGAGAACTGGCTGCCCCCTGACAATTATCAGGAAATCCCTCAGCCGACGATTGCACATCGCACTTCACCCACCAACATAGGTCTCTCGCTGCTTGCTAACCTGACTGCCTGGGACTTTGGTTATCTACCTGGCGGCGCTGTGTTGCAACGTATCATGCTCACGCTTGACTCGCTGGATAAGATGGAACACTACCGCGGTCATTTATATAACTGGTATGACACCCGCACGCTTGCGCCGCTCAGCCCACGATACGTCTCAAGCGTTGACAGTGGCAATATGGCCGGCCATTTGCTGACGCTGCGACAAGGGCTGTCAGGCATGCGTAATGAACCCATATTGAACGGCGAAAGGATATTTTTTGGACTAAACGATACGTTGTCACTCTTGGAAAAACACTGGGGACCGGGGGCACCGGATACGCTTACAGCGTTGCGCAAACAGTGTGTTAGCGCAACAATGTTACCGCCGGGGGCGCTGTTTAGTGAACTTAAAAATATGCAGGCGCAATGTAAGCATCTTACGTCCTCGTGTCAGCAGGAAGGTGACGTGGTGGTGCGATGGATCGCGCATCTTGATAATCAACTGGTTGAGTTATGCTGCGAATGGTCTTGTCTGCTCGGGTGGTTGCCCCCGGCATACGATAGCGAAACTCTGCCGACTCTGAACTGGCTGGCGGGAGCCATCAGTGCAGGTGACGGGACACCTCCGCCATCGGTGATTACTCATGCACGACTGCGGCTGGAGATGATCAGCGAACTCGAACAACGGTTGAGTGACCATGCACGGATGGATTTTGCATTTCTCTACAGCGAAGCCACCAGTCTGCTGAGTGTCGGATATAACTGTGACACAAATACGGCCGACAAAAGCCATTACGACCTTCTGCCCTCTGAAATCCGTTTGACCAGTTTTCTCGCCATCGCGACGAATCAGCTACCGATAAAAAGCTGGTACGCGCTTGGAAGACTGTTCACCACCATCGACCACGAAACTGCATTAATGTCCTGGAGCGGCTCGATGTTTGAATATCTGATGCCGAATCTGGTTATGCCGATATGGTATGGAAGTTTGCTTGATGAAATGAGTAAATCTGCCGTGAGGCGTCAAATTAACTGGGGCAAGGAACGGGGGGTACCGTGGGGGGTATCTGAGTCCGGATATCATGCTTTTGACGTTCAGCGCAATTATCAGTATCAGGCTTTTGGTGTACCGGGCCTGGGTCTTCGTCGCGGACTTGCCGACGATATGGTGGTTGCGCCTTATGCTACATTCCTGGCGCTGATGGTTTCGCCACAAAAGGCCTGTGAAAACTTGCTCAGGCTGGAGCAGAGCGGTGCCTGTGGCGAATATGGATTTTATGAAGCGCTGGACTATACGCCCTCACGGCTAGCGACCGGGCAGCTGTACGCGGTGGTGCAGTCCTGGATGGCGCACCATCAAGGAATGGGATTTCAGGCGCTGGCGCATATTTTACTTGGGGCTCCGATGACTGAGCGATTTATGACGAGCCCTGCGTTCATGTCGGCAAGCTTGCTGCTTCAGGAACGTGTTCCGGATGCTGTGGATCTCTACAGCCCCCGTCGTCATTTTGAATCCCATGAGGGGAGAGTTAAACCGGCTCGCTATGAGCCGCGTGTCTTTACCCGCCCGGACAGCCCGACGCCCGAGTTACAATTGCTTTCTAATGGGCATTATCATCTCATGATCACCCCGAGCGGAGGCGGGTACAGCCGCTGGAATTCAATTTCCCTTACCCGTTGGCGCAGCGATACGACCCGCGATAATTGGGGATCGTTCTGTTATATCCGTGATCCACAAACGAATGAAGTCTGGAGTAATACCTGGCAGCCCATGGGGGAACTCCCCCACAGCAATGATGAAATGATCTTCACCGATGCGGGGGCGGAATTCAGACGCACCTTTGGTAGCCTTCACATCAGAACACAGGTTGTGGTTTCTCCTGAAGATGATATTGAACTGCGGCGAGTGACTCTGGTTCACCGTGGCCGCCTGCCCCGGACGCTTGAATTAACGACCTATGCGGAAGTGGTGATGGCACCGGACGTCAGCGATCAGGCGCACCCGGCGTTCAGCAATTTGTTTATCGAAACTGAAATTGAACCTGGCCGGGACGCTCTTCTTTGCCATCGACGCCCGCGCTCGCCGGATGAACCGAGTCCGTATCTTTTTCACACGATGGTTGTGCATGGCAATACCGACACAGGTACGTCCTTTGAAACCGACAGAGCAAGGTTTATCGGTCGAGGCAGAAGCCCTGCTAATGCCGCTGCTGTCAACGAAAAGGGCCCTTTAAGCAATTCATCGGGTGCTGTGCTGGATCCCATTCTGGCGATACGCCAGGTTGTGACCTTACAGCCTGGCGTACCTGTAACGATTGACATTATTTATGGCATCAGCGAAAGCCGACAACAGAGCCTGATGTTGCTGGAAAAATACCGCGATAATCCTATCGCCGAGCGTGTCTTTGAGCTGGCGTGGTCGCACAGCCTGGTAGTGTTACGGCAGATAAACGCCAGTGAAGATGATGCCACTCTGTTTAACCGTCTCGCCAGTGCCGTGCTCTATCCTTGTCCGGAATTACGTGCCGAAGGTAAGGTCATCAGCCGTAACAGGCGCGGTCAGCCCGGTCTGTGGGGGTTGTCTATATCAGGTGATCTGCCGATCGTACTGCTCAGTGTTGCAAGCGATGAGAGTATGGATTCCGTGACCAGGCTGATTCAGGCGCATCGCTACTGGCGACTGAAAGGGCTTGAAGTGGATCTTGTGATCCTCATTAACAGTCCAGGCGGCTACCAGCAGGTTCTACAAACACAGATCATGGATTTAATCTATGCGGGGTCGGAAGCGAGCCTGCTGGATAAATCGGGTGGAATCTTTGTTCGTAACGGTGAGCATGTGTCGGCAGAAGACAAGCAATTGCTGATGAGTGTTTCCTGTCTTTATCTTGACGATCGTGCCGGCGGGCTTAACGAGCAGCTTAACCAGCGGATCCGCGCAACAAAAAAACCGCTCAGGCCCTTTGTTCCGGTTACCCCGGCAGAGAGTCATCAACATGCGGACTGGGCGCCGGAGACCAATAGGCTGCAACACTTCAATGGTCAGGGTGGGTTTTCTGAAGATGGTCGGGAGTACCAGATTGTCCTGAGAGAAAACCAGCCGACGCCTGCACCGTGGTCAAACGTACTGGCGAATGCCAGTTTCGGTAGCGTTATCTCTGAAGCGGGACAGGCCTACAGCTGGTGGGAAAACGCCCATGAATACCGCCTGACGCCCTGGGAAAACGATCCGGTGAGCGACCGCAGTGGGGAAGCGTTCTATCTTCGTGATGAAGAGAGCGGAGAATTCTGGTCGCCCGCCGCCTTGCCAGTACGTGGGCACGGTGATTATCTGACCCGACATGGTTTCGGCTACAGCGTGTTTGCCCACCGTGAGAGCGGCATAGACAGCGAGTTGACAATTTTTGTCGCCGAAAAGGCACCGCTGAAACTGGCAGTTCTGACACTCAGCAACAATTCGGGTCGTATGCGAAAATTATCGGTCACAGGATATGTGGAGTGGACACTTGGCGAATCACGCATGCGTTCTGCCCCTCATATCGTGACGCATACGGCAGGCATGTCGGGCTATAGCGGTATCTTGGCCAATAACTTTTACGGCGCTAACGGAGAAGGACGCACCGCCTTTTTCGCCGTCAACGACCCCCATTGTTCACTAACGGGCGACCGCCGAGAGTTTATCGGCCGTAATGGCTCTCTGCAAAACCCGGCGGCCATGAAGATACGCCGGCTTTCAGGTAATACGGGGGGAGGTCTTGATCCATGCGGCGCAATACAGTCAGTCGTAACCCTGATCGATGGCGATCAGAAGACGATGATTTTTATCCTTGGCTGCGAGGAAAATTCTGACCGGGCGCAGGCGTTACTCAGTCACTATCTGAATGAGGATATTGTTCGTCGTGAACTTGATGCCGTTCACCAATACTGGCATAGCATGCTGGATAAAATCGAGGTCAAGACACCGGACAGCACCGCTAACGTAATGATCAATGGATGGCTGCTCTATCAAACGATAGCCTGTCGTCTTCTGGCCCGTAGTGGATATTACCAGTCGGGTGGAGCGTTTGGTTTTCGCGATCAGCTTCAGGATACGCTGGCGCTGAGCCACTCCGCACCGGAACGACTTCGTGAACAAATTTTGCTTTGTGCCTCCAGACAGTTTATTGAAGGTGATGTGCAGCACTGGTGGCATCCCCCCTGCGGTAACGGTGTTCGTACACGCTGTTCGGATGATTTTCTCTGGCTCCCACTGGCCGTCTGTCATTATATCGACACCGTCGGAAATATTGGAATACTGCACCAGTCTATCCCCTATCTGGAAGGGCGTCAGCTCGAACCCGGGGAGGAATCAATATACGATACGCCACTCAAAAGCCAGATCGAAGAGTCGCTCTGGCTTCACTGCGTGAAAGCGATTCAACGTGGACTACGGTTTGGCCAACATGGTTTGCCGCTGATAGGCACGGGAGACTGGAATGATGGCATGAATCGGGTTGGCATCGATGGAAAAGGGGAGAGCGTCTGGCTCGGTTTCTTTCTGTTCGATATTTTACAGCGTTTCGCGTCGCTTGCAGATCGGATTCAGGATGCGCATGTCGCATCACTGTGTCGTACGGAGGCGGTGCGCCTGCAAACTAACCTTAATGCTGCCGCCTGGGACGGTGAATGGTTCCGACGTGGCTATTTTGACGATGGAACGCCGTTAGGTTCCAGACGTTCGCAGGACTGCCAGATTGATGCTATAGCGCAAAGCTGGTCAGTATTATCCGGGGCGACTGACCCCGCTCGTGCCAGTATGGCAATGCAGGCGCTGGACAAGCACCTGGTGGATCCAGAGGCCGGTCTTATAAAGTTACTGTCCCCTCCCTTCGACGGGCATGGTCCGAATCCAGGATACATTCAGGGCTATTTACCGGGTGTGCGTGAAAACGGCGGGCAGTATACCCATGGTGCCATCTGGGCGGTGATGGCATTTGCCCGAATGGGGAATGCGGAGCGTGCATGGCAACTGTGGGGGATGATCAACCCGATTCACCACACGCTGAACCCGCAAGGTGTGGAGAGGTATAAAGCGGAGCCTTATGTCATGAGTGCAGATGTGTACAGCATCGCACCACATACTGGTCGTGCAGGGTGGAGCTGGTATACCGGGTCCTCAGGTTGGGCGTACCGTCTACTGACAGAAGAGCTGTTGGGAATAAAGCGTTACGGTGGCTACCTGACCGTTCATGCTCTTCTGCCGGAGTGCTGGTCATCTTTTAGTATGACTTATCAATACGGCAGCAGTCAGTTTCAAATTAGTGTTTCACGTGGCGGTGGAAACTATCTGGTGACTCAGGATGGCATTACCCTCCCTGATGACAGGATCCTGCTGAAAGACGACGGGAAGGTTCATATCATTCAAATTATTCAAAACTGACCCACTGGTAAAAGGCGCATTAACACCTGCCGTTAATGCGCTGATTGTCTCTGAGAACATCTATTGCGGTTTTCATTGCGACTTTATCGTCCCTGCGTTTTTGTTTGGCCTGCATTACCTGCAGATACTCAAGCAAAGTTCGTGTGTTAATGGGCCTGCCTTGTTTGCCCACCGCCAGTACGGCTTCGCCAAGAATTATTTTAACTGGGGGCAACTGGGCGGGGTACCAGTCAAGGGTGTCTTCTGATTTCATCTTAAATTTCTCCTGAATGTGCATTATATCATAAATTATTTCCAGCCTCGCAACGAGATGTGAGCAGGATTCAGTAATGAATCCACATAATTTTATCTAAAGATGGTTTTATATAGGTGTATACTAATTACCATATTCCACAGAGTATTATTTTATGACCTATACTAAAGGACTCCGGCATTTTAAAGAACGGCCTGTACATGTTGCCTGTCCGGTGTGCGGGCACAGAACAGACCAGAAAGCAGCTAAACTACGAAAAAACGCCGTTTTACAATGCTGTGCCTGTGCGCTTTTATTCAAACCGTCGGAGTGCTGGTGTATCGGCGGTTGAGCAGGAAGAGTTTGTTTCAGGGATGAGTCCTGCATCTGTTTTAGTAATGATGTTAAGGTGATTATCATGAAAAGCAAAAAAGACGTGCTAATTAAAGGACATATCATCGGCGTCCGTAAGTCTGGTGAAATATATCAACCTTATTGTATCCATTGGGTAAAATTTACCAATGATAAATATGCCCTTATTCGGCTTGTCTCCGGACAATGCCTTTGTTCAGGGGATATGATTCAGAGGCTAGAGGATAAATGGTTTTCTAACGAGACCAACATTCGACTTCTTGGTTTTGAATATCTTGAAGAAAAAGAATCTGCCAGGCAATTTAATGCATATGTTTGACGCGCCGAAATAAATATTTGCACTCGCTACTTTCTCAATCCTGTGAGCGCACTGAGACCGAAAAATTCAGTGCCGATTCTTCTTCAGATTATAACATTCAATGGTCGTGTTACGTAAGTTTTAATGATCCTTAAATCATAAGTGTGCTACTTCTGAAATGAAAAACGGCGTGTACCTGACACTTTCCCTGACAATCAACCTTTCCTTAAAATATTATCGGGTTGAATTCAGTTAACCGATTTTTTGAGACCCTATGCCCGCAATCGCTTTCGGATAATGCGCGAATAAGTCGTACATCGGATGTGAAAATAAAACATAATCGATGAGTGAAGCGCTTTCACCAGTAACCATCACAGGTTCCTTCGAGGAAAATGAACATAACTTGCTAAAATAAAACACGTATACTCGCTTGTGTATACGCACAGTTTTCGAAAAAACTATCGCGTGACAAATCGACAATGGCTGCATTCTCCACATGAGTACCAGAGCCCGGTTTCGCAAAAAAAGCCAAAAAAAACCTGATTCAGTCATTATAATTCTCCTCCCCAATGCATATGGATAAACACGAACCCCGACACAGGAAAAATGAACGACTGAATGGTTAAAAGGATAATTAGTCATGACAAAATTACCTCAATTCTCCTCTGATTTTATTCATCCCCGTTACTGGCTAAGCTGGGCGGGTATTGCGGCTCTCTGGGTCGCGGTGCAGTTACCTTATCCATTTTTGCTTAAAATGGGCCATACGCTTGGCCGGCTGGCCATGCGTCTTTTACCCCGCCGTGTCGATATAGCCCGCCGGAATCTGGTTCTTTGCTTTCCGGAGATGAGTGATGAGGAACGTGAGATATTGCTGGTGCGAAATTTTGAATCGGTCGGGATGGGGGTGATTGAAACCGGTATGGCATGGTTCTGGCCAGACTGGCGAGTACGTAAACATTTCAGTGTTAGCGGCTATGAGCATATGGAAAAGGCCCGGTCGAGGGGGAAGGGCGTGGTACTCATCGGGATGCATTTTCTGACGCTGGAGCTCGGGGCACGTATATTTGGCATGCTGAATCCCGGGATTGGGGTTTATCGTCCAAACAATAATCCTCTGCTTGACTGGCTGCAGACCCGCGGCCGCATGCGATCTAATAAATCCATGCTGGATCGTTATGACCTGAAAGGGATGATACGGGCGCTACAGCAGAATGAAATTCTCTGGTACGCACCTGACCATGACTATGGCAGAACCAACAGCGTGTTTGTACCCTTTTTTGCCGTTCCGGATGCCGCCACCACTGCCGGGAGTTACATGCTGGTCAAAAGTGCCAGTCCGGCCGTTATTCCGTTTGTACCGCGACGTAAAGCGGATGGAACAGGTTACGAGCTGCTTATTCTCAACGATATCAGTGACACACTCAGGGGAGAGGGTAAAGAAACGGTCGCGGCACGTATGAACCAGGCAATAGAGCAGGCGGTCATGATGGCGCCGGAGCAATATATGTGGCTGCACCGCCGGTTCAAAACACGCCCCGCGGGACAGCCGAATTTGTATGCCAGAAAGGAACAGGCAGCGGACGTGAATACGACGTTGTCTTCCGGCAGGCTGACAGATGATGTCAGTCCGCAGTCCTGACTGCCTGAAGGATGGCCACACGCGATTTTCAGCTCATATCCTGTTGTCGCCTGTACCACGCGTAAAAATCAACAGCGGGAAGGGGACGGGCATAAAAATACCCCTGAACATAAGGTACACCGTTTGCTGTCAGCCAGTCTGCCTGTTGGGCTGTGCTGACTCCTTCAGCAATGGTTGCGAAGCCCAGTCGTTTGCTCAGACCGATAATCGTATCCAGAACGGGCGTATCGGCACCGGCAAAACTCAGGGTATCGATAAAGCTCTTATCGATTTTCAGGTAATCCACAGGCAGAGTCTGAAGGACATTCAGGGAGCAGTAGCCGGTTCCGAAATCATCTACCGCTACGCGACACCCTTTTTGCCGAAGCTCGTTCAGTTTTATGGCTGCCGCACGGGTATCTTCAACCAGTGAACGCTCCGTGATCTCCAGTAACAGCGTAATCGACTGGTCGAGCGAAACCCAGAGGCGGAGTACATCTGTCACAAATGTCTTGTCAGCTAAATGCGCCGCAGCAATGTTGACACCGAGATGAAAGGGGGCAGTGACTTGCCAGTTTTGGATATCCTCTGCAATCAGAGTAAACAGATGCCGGGTGAGGCTGATGATCATGCCATTTTCTTCCGCAGCACTGATGAATACCGCCGGAGAGATGGTACGTCCGTCTTCGCGTTGCCAGCGCATCAGGGCTTCGGCACCGGTGCATTTGCCGGATGTCGTTTTGCACACAGGCTGATAATGAACATAAAATTCGCCTTCAGCCATTCCTCTTCTGATTTCTTCCGCCAGAGACATCTTTCTCGCCTGCCAGCGTCGCATCAAAAAAAACACGGCCAGTGACAGTAAAACAGACAGCGGCCCCAGAAACAGCATATTGCGAAGGAAATAATGGCGAAGTGATAACAGCGGGGTTTCAATTTCCAGTTGTGCCTGACTGAAGGCAGAACCGAAGTTCGCCTTGAATGGAAGGGTCGTTGGGCTCAGTTCTTCTGGTACTCTAATAACGGGACCGTCGCTGA
>JACXIT010000009.1:143795-159013 GCA_014737525.1 Bombus difficillimus | reverse complement strand
TCCAAGCTCATTGTCTCAAGTTTCAAACTATTGTATTTGTAAAGACTACAGTACTAGGAATTTTCCGAAGAATTCCAAAGGAAGCGACCGGTGTCATTTCATCTCCGACATATATAACTGTCTTTCATTTAAAGAAGAACTTACTTTCTCAAGGACTTCAAATTTAATAATACAAATTTCAATAATAACTGCTATTTTTTATGTCTTATTTCAACCTTTGTCCTTGTTTATTTCGGCTACTGTATTGCTTATTTCTTTTTAATATTTGCGTTCTTCACAGACTGTACTAATTTTGCGTAATTAACTTAGAAATATACGAGGTCTTGCAAATCAAATAATTTGATGTAGAAAATTCTTAAATTTCATAAAATAGTTCTGAACTGCTATGACTGTGCGGAAACAAAAAAGTTCGGAAATGAAATATAGAATAAATAAATCTCTTCGCAAATGTACGTTAAGAGAATACGTTACATGTTTCATTCTTCGTATGATCTCCTTGTAAACTAATCACGTTTCTTCTAATATAAATTGTTTTTTGTACTTTTATTTCACTTATCCGATTGACCACAATTTTTTAAGAATAAATTTTTATAAATTTCTTCTTTGTTAAAGTTACTTTTTCTTTTTAATTTGTCTTTTATTACAGACTGTCACATTTCAATAAGAAATGTTCTATTTATTTAATATTATTTATGTTTATTTTTACATAAAATTATTTGTAGCATATTTATACTTAGGTTAAAAGTCTTTAAATTTGTTGGTTACTGCAAAACAAACATAACAATGTTTTTAAGTTGTTCTTAGATTATTATAATTTGTAAATTTGTCTAAATTGCTATTCTTCTATGGTAAAATGATCTTAGCTTAGTGCTACTTTTGCTTTTTAATAAAATTCGTCAGTCCTCGTAACTATTTTCCTTTGTCAGAAAAGGAAATGACCATCCTATTGTTATTTTTTAATGAATTTGGTTGTAAATTCTGAATACCCTATTATATTTATTTTTCTTACACATATTATACATTTTGTTTTCATCTGTTTTGTATTTTATGCTGTTTTCTGCATTCATTGATCGTTCTTGTCTCCCGGCTATTCTAACTTTGATTATTCTTTTAGTTATTAATAGCAGTTCTATATCTAAGTAAGTAACTTTAGTTATTTTTTCTATATTTTTAACATATTTATATACTTCACTATAGGTAGATTATTCTATTCTTTCTTTCTTTTATCCAGAAAGTATCTCTGTTATTTCTTCTATTATTGTTCAGTTTAAATGTATTATTATTTCTGTATCATTGACTTCTTAACTCTATTTGAGTTTATTATGTGTGTATAACTTTTTGCAATGTTTTCCTGTCTAATTATATGTTCTCCCATGTTCGCTAGTTTTAACATATAGTTTATGTTAATCAATAATTTTTTTCGTGCAGGTATTTATTGATTCACTCGGATTTACTTGGTATGAACTGTATTTCACTCTCAAGTACAAACGTGTTAACGCACCGGATACACAAAGATAATTAAAACGTGGACGGTGTCACGTAAACTTTAGGGTTGGGTGATATAATAAGATGTAGTTGAGTCGTAACACAACTATTAGCTTCGTTTCAATCAGTTTTTATTATAAATTCAGTAATCACATGGATGGAATACACACTGAATTAACACACGTGTATCGCGACTCACTCCAACCACGCGACTGTTATAAGGATAGAGACAGTTAAAGATGTATTAACTATTCTAAGAGTACAGACAGAATGAATTTTCCTAACGATACTGTCTCTGAGGAAAGCTAGGGGTGGGTGTGTCTAAGGACACGGAACTATCGGATTTGTTGATGACAATTCTGGTTAGGAAAGTGAGGGCTGAGGACATCGTTTCCGATTGGGTAATAAGAAGGTTGGTGGACCAGGAAGGATTTTAGCCGCCCTCGTGAGAAAGTTGCTAACGAACATACCGGACGTGAGGAAAACCAACTTTTCCGTATTAAACCATAGTAGATGATAAAAATGAAAGGAGACCTACGACAAGAGATACTCGCTTGGTCTGAAGGACTTTGACTATGAAAATTCCAAGACCCCTGGAGGGTACTTGGGACTATTGAAGGTACGCGCCAAGGATGTGTAGACATCTGGGCGCTATCCGGCTCGCGGTGTGTGACTTGGTCTGCGACATGAATTGACGTTACAACAGCATCGTCACTAAACTTCACTTATTCTTCATCGTTAGAATAGTCAACATGTCTGTACCGGGTCTCTGCCCTTAAATCAATCACTTGCTTAACTTGTACATACACACCAGCGTAACTATCTTCCTTACAAAGTTGTTGGAATAAACATTAATTTATACCTGTTAATTCAGTGTCAACTCAATTAAACCACCCTTATTATCCTAATAGAAATAAGGGGATCGATCAGTTCGTGGCGTCGATTATCTAATCGTAACGGAAATTTACGACTCCCGTTGACGTGCTTTCTCGCGATCGCGTCTTTCCGCGAATGGTCGACTAAACATATTTCATTATAGAAATTCTAATACGACAATTTTCATTCGCGCTTTCATAGCGATACATATCGTTCTTGGTCTCGTATTCCTCTCGATTATCGAATTGTGCGACTGGCACTGTGATGGAAATTGAAATATTAATTTACTGAATATTTAACGTAATAGTTTAATTGTACATTACAAAGCGTTATCGTTCGACGTACAATTATCATTCGACGCCATTAATCGATAGCTGGGTAAGTAAATATATCATCTCATAATGAAAATTGTAATTACGATCCATATTTGAATTAGTCATTTGTCAAATATGAAACTTATCATATAATCATTTCACGTGTGATAAACGAAATGAATGTTTTGTTAATCTCAATATCAGATTCATTAATAGGTTTGTTTATTTTTTTAACGAATGTTATAAATATTATATCGAGCGGACGTTTAATCGAATAATTATAGCGAATAAACATTGCAATAGAAGGAAAATGACCACTATCAGCATTTAAGAAAAGAAATTGCAACCTTTACTTATCCTCGCCTCATTTATTTTCTAACTATTTCAAACATTTACGCTGACCAAAAACAATTTATAAAATATAAAGATCGGCAAACGCGCACGCGAAACGAAAAACTCCCTTTAACAAAAAATGTTACAATAGCGAAATAGGGTAATGATCAACGTACATGACAAAACACGCGCGCGCACACACACACACAGAAACATATACGTATATAAAAATACATAAATATAATGCGCTCAAAGAAAAGCAGACAAATTTATTACTCGATTTAATGTATATAGATCTATCGTAATTTTCATATGATGTTTCAAGTGACACTTAGTAAACGATACGATAACGCGATTAGATCTCTTTATCTCTTATGTGAACGAAACGATGTATATTGAATAAAGTTAGACACAGTATGGAATATGTAGTTCACTCGTTTTCTGGCTGGTCGTCTAGCTTAGAACGCTTGACATCTTCTGATTCAACAAACTGAGACCATCGCAAACAATGAACAGGAAGCGCCTAAGGCTACCACGCAAACTTCACTCAGTGCTAGGTCAGAAGCGTTGATTTAACTTGTAAAGTGTATTTCAACAAATATTAATATATTTCATGCGTATCATGAAAGATGCGAATACATAACTTAAAGAACGCTTTAGAAAATCATTTGCTACGTATGTGTGTGTGTACGTATTGGCGTGTACGTCTCGATCTAGGCCGATTCTTCTGTATAGTACCGTGAAAATTGATTTTGAAACGACCTATAAATCAAATAATTAAATATTCTCTGTGCTTTTATTTTATGATTATTTTAATTTATTCAAAGAATCACGAACACATGCGAAAAGTTTGATCTGACGTATGGCAGTCGCGCGCCTCGTCAGCGGGCAAATCGTGCGAATGAACGTGTAGCTTATGCGCGTGGAAATGCGATTCGTAGCTGAACCCTTCGTTACAAGTATCGCATTTGTAACGGTACAACTTGTACATTCCTTGAAACAACTTACCACATATTGCGCATAAAAAATCATTGCCCTTGTAATAATACATGTTATGCTCGACTAAACGTTCGTAGGATCTTTCACAACGCAATTGGAATTTAGCACCAGTCTAGGATTCTGCCCAATATGCAAGTGTCGTTCGTGAATTTGAAAATTCGATTTCTTAACAAATCCTTGATTACAGAACTTACAAAAGAATTTGTAGTTTACCGAGTACGAAGGCGTATGAGTAGCAAGCATGTGAAACTGTAATAATCTTTTAGTGGAAAACATCGTGTTACAAATGTTACACTTTTCTGTGGCTGTTTGGCAATAGGTGCGCTCGTGTCTGCACAAATTTTGAAATGTTTGGAATTGTGTTCCACAAGTAGCGCAAGGAAACTTTGTTTCGTTCATCTTGTCCGCTTGGTAACCATCTACGCATGCAATCCCATTAAGTAACTTTTTGTTTTCTGCAACTGTATCGAATGACGAAGAGAAAGTATCATCCGTAATAAGCGTACTGGGAGCCAAATCATTTTCCAAAGATCTCGTCGTCCCACCCGGAACATCCAACGTTTGTTCCAAATCAGGTGTCTCTACTATGCCGAGTTCCATGTCACTTGGTTCTTTCAAGGACCGAGACAAATGGTTTACACGAGGTACACGTTGTTTGTGTATCGAGACTTTCATTCGGCGACATACATTCTCATGTTGCTTCAAACATGAGTATAGCCAAAATCGTTTGCGACAACCTTTGCATTTGTGTTGTTTCTTGGATGCATTGCAATTTATTTCAACATCAACAGGTAGAGCGTCTTTTTTTGATCTTATGGTCTTCAAACAATGCAAAATCATGTGCCGCTTCAACAATGCCGACGTGTCAAACTTCTCATAACACACGCAACATTTCCTTCGTTTAAACACAATATGCTGACGTAGATAGTGAGTTAGTAACTTATTCATGGACGTGTAACGCGCGTTGCATATGCTCGACATGTAAATCGCATGCAACAATTTCATGTGCTCGCGCAGGTTCTCCTTTAAAGAAAACGATTTTTTACAGATTTGACATTGAAATATTTTCTGCTGATTGACCTTAAAGTTCTTCTTAAATTCAACCGATTCTTTTTGAGGTACGATTAATCTATCAGCGAAAGTTTTTACAAATTCATTGAATCGCTTTGACGCAATCGTGTCAACTTTCAAAGGCAAGTTACCTGCCGAGCTTGTTATACGAAAACCTTCAAATTCCTCTTTCATATTTTTCGATACTGCTTGTTTCAAAGCGTATTCGTTTTGGTTTTCCTTTTCCTTTTCCTTTTCGTTTTCATGTTCGTCTTCGTTTGACATAAAACTAGTAAGCTCCAAGAATTTGTCGCATTTCACCAAACGGACCACACATTCTTTACACTTATCTTCAGGTGCAGATCTTTTACTTTGGTTAAATATATAGCGGGACTTGTTTCTTTTAAAAGATTGTCTTGATCTTCCAAAGGTCTCAAACTCCAATAAATCGTAAAAATCATATAAAGAAGGAGAACATCTTTTCACTGCCCTAAGGTTGTAAGACATATTGCGCGAGGTATTAAAGCTTTCAAATTCAGCTTCTATTTCGTTCTTTAATAAAGATATCATTGTTTTGAAATTCACATGAATTTGAGCAAATGGTCTTTTCCTAACTGGAGATTCGATTCGCTTATCAGAAGTGGACATCTGAATAACTTCCGAAGCCGTTGATGTCTTGTTACTAAATGTCTCGAGCGTCGAAGTCGGAATAATAGTCGCAGTAACAGGAAAATTCTCCGTATCGATAACTTTTTCCGGGCTAACCCATTTGTCATTCGGTTTGTCTTTGTACAGCGATATGAAGTCTGTAAGGACGGTCTGCTTCATCCTTTTCGAAGGTGTACCACACGAATCGTTTAATCGTTTCGGATGCGTAGACTTGCTGGGTGTATTGTTCGAACTATTAGATAGTTTCAAAGATATATTTATTGAGCTATTTCCGTTTTTTGCGGAGGGGCTGCGACAAGTATTTGATTCTGTCATGACTATACCATCCGAATGATTCGACTTTCCTAACGATTCAGGAGATATTTTCGTAATTTTGCTTTCACCAGAAAATATTGCGTTCCCATGCGCATGGAATAAATGAGATTGGACATATCTTTTATAGGAAAACCTTCGGTTACAAAAATTACATCTATATCCAGGCAATTGTTTCGTACAACATCGCGTCTTTAAATGACGTATCAACGAAATATGCATATTAAAGATCGCAGTGCAATTATTACACTTAAATACATTGCAGCTATATAATTTATTATGCAGTTCCAATAAATGTTTAGTTTGAAAAGTTAACAAACAAACATTGCAACTTATTCTGTTGTTTGAAGGTACCTTATGTTTACTTTTTCGTTTATCAGGATCCGATTTGTTATTTTCTAAATACGTACTTTCTTGAAGAAACGCGGATTCTCCATTTCTAGGATAAACGTCATCCGAAGATTCACCTTTAAACGTCGCTGTTTCATTTTCATTCCCTGTATTCGTATCAACTGGCGACAAATCATCGCAGATCTCTGGATCGATTGGCTCTTCCTTTATTCTTATTGCATATTCAGAAGGCTGAAAAAGAATATACAAGCCTAATGTAACATCCTGAGAAACGAAAAATCTATGAAACAGTCCTAGTCTAGTAATTGAAGTCAATCGTGCCATAAATATCATGGGTAGGATAAAAAGCTACGTGTAGAGCTACTGAACTAGAAACAAGAGAGATACTAGAAAGAACGGTTTATGACGCCATGTTTATGAGTTAGCCAGGTTCTACCATTAAAAACATGAAATACGTAACTGCACAAATCCAGAATACTACATACATAACAAGAGAAGTAAATTTTGTGTAAATTTACGGTTCCATTAGAATTACTAAGAAACTTTTCCTCAACTCCTAACGTTTACCATAGGACAGGGCCGATCGATATTTTCAAACTATTATGTAGTGAAGTCAACCATGGTGGAAATTCCTTCTAATTCGACAATTAAATTTTATTTGTATTACAAGTCACAAGTTTGATCACACAACGACCAAAGAAGCAAATCTTACTTTGTCGTATTGGAATAGTTAAAGAAAGTGGTACTTAAACATTAGCTTAATATGTTATATTAACCAAGATTTATAGAAACAAAATATATTATTCAGTACGGTCAAAGTTCTCTTATCGAATGATGTTTCAAAATGTACTTACATCCATTTTGCTGTCCAATTTTATATCCATAAAGATTGCATCAACAGGGCGTACGTAAACTAAACGCTCGAGCTATTTGCGTTATGGAATTATTATTATCATTAGACACACTGCTTACCTATGCACAAAGAAAATCTATGATTAGTGAGTAGTAGACTTTAATAATATCCTCAAAGAACAATTCGCGTTTTCCTTAAAATATATCATAACTGCACAATAACAGTAGCAACTTGTAAATTAATATAGAAATTGTATGAAATACAGTTATCAAATATATTTAACAAAACTGTAATTGTTTGATAAAAAGTCGTGAAATCAATGAAAGGCAGAAGACAATGAAAGATATTTCAGGTTAACGTGTCATACCTGCTCTTAAAAGTTGTTTACACTCTCTTATTATTCACTTGCATCCAGAACATGTTTTCCTTTGTTAATAGTTCGCGTCACAATAGAATGAAAATTTTGTTTATACACATATAAACATGCACAGAGAGAGAAAATACCGTTCATACTCGGACACCACCATGAGCAGCACTATGGGCATTAAAATGGCATCCTCCACTAGTAACACACCTTCCGCTCAGTTCAGACAGGTTCAGATCATTATCGGTAAGGAAGTAACCTTGAAAATATATTTATGGCGGGAAAGCGTACAATAAAGAATCTTATATTATTTGTAATACATCATTCTTCAACAGTTTAATATTAATTTCATCTAATTTTACCTAATCCATTTTATAAATTGCATTCGGTACGTTTACACGTAACGGTAAATCAAAAATTGATTCGTGGAGCTACAGCGCACGCGTGTTACTAAGTAGATTTTTTGACTAACTTCACGCTATGTCCAATACAATTTTCTTGTCACGTTTCTATATAAACTCACGTTATATATGTGTGTATTTCTGTGCATCTAAGAAGCGACGTCAATGAATATCTGATTATTCCTGCATCATAAGTATTATAAGCATCGCATTCGTATACACAGGTTTGGAAACTCTAGTAAAGCGGATAATGCTCTTAATATTCAGAAATGTGCTTTACAAATCGGCAGTTAGTCATAGCTCTGGAATCGATTTGTTAACACCTCTGTCTGCATTATCAGTGAAAGTAAAGAATATAAACTAAACTGCTTTTCATAATTTTCATCAATATACTTAAAGTAGACATACGCTATTTCATGTGATATAAAAGAATGTTGTTTAAATAAATGTAGTTTTACATAATACAATAGAGTTTAGTTATAAACACGATCGTGCTGCAGACACAAGATGTTCTGCACGACCAAGACTAACAAATCGATCGAGGTCCCTTACTCGAGAAATATTTTCTGGCCCGTAGGAGTCTTACTCACTCTAATGGAATTCTTAAATCTGTGTATACGAACATGGCAAATATGTGTATACATACACATGCGCGCGCGCACACATACACACACACATACATGTACTTACTGTTGGCTCTGTCAAAGGCTTATGACATACCACTGGTTGTTAAAATATCTCAAAATATCTGTTTTATGCTCTAGCGTTAAGGATGAGAATCTTATTGTTCAAGAAATTAAAATGTGGTTAAAGAAATGATCCAATCAAAAACTTTAAGATCCCCAATAGATGCACCTTGGTATGTTACCAACGAAACAATACATCGCGATCTTAAGATACCCACAGTCAAAGAAAAAATCTCAAAGTTCAGAAACAGATATTATATAAGAGTTAACAATCACCAAAACACATTAGTTACCCAATTACTAGATAAGACGGATCAGATCCGCAGACTAAAAAGGCAATACTCCCTAGATTGAAGCATCGGATTCAACTAGAATCAAACTCACTATAAACTTTTATAATCCAAGCTACAGAACCACGCCAAAAAAATTTACTGAAAATTCTATAAAAGAATTGTTTGTAAATAATCGACTACATAAAATAAAATAAAAAGAAATGATTACCTGAATCCGATGGACCGTCAAGTTTTGCAGTCGGTAAATTACCGACAACATATTTATATGTAATATCATCTGAGATACAATTACACAGACGGAATGAAGTACAGAATAAACATTTATATCGGTATACATAGACGAGACGTAGAATAAACACGTTTGTCGCACGTCTCGAGACTTTGGGAACCTCTAGCATTTTAGTATTATTCCAAATGTTACCGACTCAGCGTCTCGATAATATTTTCTCTTCCCTTTAGCACATTATCCAGTCCAGCACATTGTTAAATATATAGGTATTTCCTTTCCATACCACATCCTGGATAACAAGGTTTTGTGGCAATCGCAGATCCGGAGATATTTACTTGTACTCTAATGATCTGAGGTCAATCGAGCTGAACACTTGATCGGCCAGCGGGCGTTCCCAGTCTTGTCCCAGTAGTAATAAAAAATAGAGGGAAATATGGGACTATAAGAGGTGGTGTTCTATCTTTAAATCCATTTCAATTTCTACCATGGAGCGCTGCATTTCCAAAGAAGTACTACCCAAAAATCATTCTGGTAACCAAGTGATTACTACCTAGCGAAACTACAAAAGGGTGTATTGGAACACACAACAATACTCTATTGAAAGAGCAACAGGTTTTCTGTGATAAGGAAAACCAAAACTGGTGTTTTCTCGATAATGTCTCGACTAACAATAGAGTGTTTTTTTCGATTTTGAAATTGAACATCTGATGACGAAGATGAGAGCCTGTTGAACTATGCGTCTCATTTAAAAGATAGACAGAGCCACGTTACATTTCTCCAACCGGTAAGGAGTACCACGGATAATCTATACTAGATGGAGAAAAGGCGGCTCTAAATTGGCGTTTCATCAAATACTTAAAATAATAACTTGAAACAGCCTTGTTACATTTGAACTTCTTCAGAACATGGTAATTGTTAAGATATAGCGGGGATTGGATAAGCAAATAATTTAATTTATTTCACGGCACACCAGTTATACATATAACTTATATTATAAGGCTTACTCGCAGGCTCTCTTATTGTTAACCGACTCTTCCAGATGCTTCTAAACCACTGACTGACTCTCATTGTTTTCCTTCATCTGTTTTCCAGACGCCGCACACACACATACTTTCACACATTGACACTCAAATACTAGTGTTTCTATCACGCATCTAACCCAGGACAGCACAGAAAATTATACATATTTCAATAGTAATATCAGTGAAATCTGAGTTGATGTAGGGTTGTCGTGATATTCTAGCGCGGCTTATCTCGCACAACCACATAAATAAATTGGCGAAGGTGGGGATTTATAGTACTTAACTGGGCTTCTTCTGCTAGATGAGATAACAAGCAGTAGGCCTTGTGTCACGACGTTCCACGACATTCCACGAAGTCCTACGACGTTCCACGAGCTCCCAGCACGTCCCATAACGTTCCACGACGTCCCACGGTGCCCCTGGCACGTAAAATAATAATAATAAAAAAAAAAGAGAAATCGAGGATGAAAAATAAAAGATAAAAATAAAGAAATGAAAAGACAGAATTTATTTCTTCACACTTGATTTACACTTGACTTCCGAACTCTAGGAGCGACTTTTTAAGACCGAAGCTCTTACAATTTTTCTTTTGAATAGATCTGTTTCTTTTTCTTTGTCATCCCTCAATATCCCCACTATCCACGCGTTTGTTAGGCGTTCTCGAATATTCGGCGAAAGGACCGTTGGGATTGTCACGTAAAATAATAAAAAAAAAAAAAAAAGGAAGGAAAGATCGAAGACGTAAAATAAAAAATAAAAAAAAGAAAATAAAGAACTACAAAGACAGAATTTATTTCTTAACACTTGGTTTACACTAACAACACTTTACTTCTGAACTCCAGGCGCTACTTTTCAAGACTGAAGCTCTTACAACTTGACTCAATATCCCCATTATCCACGCTTTTGTTAGGCGTTCTCGAATATTCGGCGAAAGGACCGTTGGGATATTGAGGGTTCATTAGGCACCTCGCTTCGCAGACATACATTGTCGCCGAGTGCCGCCACATCTTTATTTCCGGCATCAGCCCATCGGTTCCGAAGCGCGACCTGATCTCTGATGTGGATTGAGATGTGGTTGATGTTACACCCCCGTAGGGGGTTATTACAAACAGTTTTGGTTGATCTAGATTAGACTAAACTATTAAAGTAGTTTTTAGCTTGATATATCTCGAAATTATTAATATATGTTGTTTACCAGTAGCAATCTAATCCTAATATTAAAATTAACGTTACACTTTCAGAATAGTACTTCATGTATCATTATTTGGGAAACGATACCAATTACACGGTCCCATCACGGGGAGGTAACTACGCTCGGGTTCTATTTACGTAAAGAGCTTTTAAGCATCGGAAGCAGAAGATGTAAAATTATTTGATAGCAAAGAAATAGCGTGTATTGAAATTTATTAATTAGAATAGGTACAGTATGTGGGTCCACATAATCATATTTGAACATTGAACTTAACATCGTTGAAACCAAACCTCGTTGCCATCGATTAAATTGCATTTGCTTCTTCAATTCCATGAATGCGGTTTGATTCCTTGGCTTTGAGCGAGCACGAAGAATTACATTTCATTCATAGACGCTCTACAGTTACACTTTGCATTGGCACTGGTTTTATATGAAATAGTTAAGCGAAAAATTAAATGCCGAGTTTAAAATTAAAAAATAAAACTAAATGGAAATAAAATACCACTTCAAAGACTCGAAAGATTTCGTTAATACCAAATAAAACAAAATAAATCATTAATTTAATCGCTATGAGTTAGTGGTATCGATTTAAATGAATAGTAGAATTGCTTCCGATTAATGGTATGACTATTATAAATTAAGAGCATAATTACTTTAAATCAGTGGGAGGATATTGTTATAAATTATTGGTATAATTGTTACAAATTAATGGTGTAATTGTTTCAGATTTATAATATATTATTATAAATTAATAGTTGAACCTTGAGGAATTAATAGATCAAACGTTGTAAGTTAGTGACTCAAATGTTATAAATTATTAGTTTAATTGTTACAAATTAATAATTAAATTATTAATAAGCGAGTGAAAGTTTTATTTTGACCTACGCGATACGGCAGATCGAGGAAAAATGAGCTCCGGCGCGTGTTGAAGTTCCTTATACACCTCGTACAAGCCATAGAGAAGAAGATTCAGAGATGTAAACGATCTCGCGCGACGTTGTGCAAAGAAATGTTGGACTGAACATTAAACCCACTTACTCATGGAAATTCATAAGAGCACATCGAGAACTGCTCTATGAAATTTACGAGCGAAGAGAATTAATGTTCCTTTTGAACCGTTGCCTCCATAATTCATAAATAAAAAGGCGTATTATTAATGTTCATAAAAGGCTTGCAGGGGATTTAAACGTGGGGACCGAACAGACCAAAGCACAGGTCCCCTTCCATCGATTCATCTATTTCCAAAACAGTTAGACAAGTGCTCCTGCACCGCGCTGGTAGAATGTGATCGTGCACCATTCTGCAGAACCATCTTTTAATGCGCGTGGATTTTCACGTGCTTAAAAATGTTCGTTACGTGTATTTGTTATTCCAGTGTCACATTTATTAAATGTTGCCTCATTAGTAAATAATATCCTCGCGGGAAAATTGGAATTGCGTTGGATTTTCCACCTCATCCATTTGAAAAAATTTTTCTTCTGTTTTTAACTCGTGAACTTTCTGAAAACTATACCGGTGTAGATTTTTCCTCTTCAATACAGACTATACGGTGCTGCTGCTGACACCTTCTTCAGCAGCAATAACCCTCGTACTTAACCTGGGAATTTTTTTTCAATACGGTGCAGTATTCCGTCTCCCAAATCCAGATCGTCGTGCTAAATTTGTCTGCCAAGTTTTAATGTCCTGAAATCGATAATCTATTTTGCAAAATATCTTTGTGCTAGGTATATAGTCCTATTGGTGTGGGCAGGGGATCTGATGACAAGTCGTCGCAGTCTATTCTTGCTGAGGACGCTTCATAGGACGACCGCAATCAGGATCGTAAGGAGATACCGGACGACAATACTATGCGTCGGTAACTGTCCTGGCGGTGTCTCCTCCGTTCGAGCTCCAGGCCTTGACGCTCCGACAAGTGTACGAAAACCAGAGGGACCAGGGCTTAGGCGGGGTCTCTCCACTCGCCGAGCAGGCGGCCCGAGACGTTCGGGGGGAAGCTGGACGAGAGATGTGGAGCGGTGTCGCTCCGACCTACTCGCCGAAGACCAGGCCCGTGATTACCAGGCCGTTAGATCGGTCCTGCGAGGGTGGAAGGGACCGCGGAGGGCTTCTGCTGTCCTTCCGTATGACGCAGGTGCTCGCAGGACATGGAGTATTCGGGGAATGCTTGCAGAGAATCGGAAGAGGTGACAAACACCTGTCACCACTGTGGTGAGGGCGAGGACACGGTCCAGCACACGTTGGAATTTTATCCGGCATGGAAGGCCCCACCTCGTATTCTACGGCTAATCATTGGTGAGAGATTAGACCCTTCGTCAGTTGTGAAAGCGATGATGAGGAAGCAACAAAAGTTCCTCGCAGTCCGTTTATATTGCGAAGGTGTAATGCTCGTAAAGGAACGAACAGAGCGGGAGAGAGTGAGAACATCCCACCCTTGCAGGGTTCTGCACCGAAAAACGGCCCTGTGCCGCCCTAGGTGGTCATAGAGGTCGACACGCCGAGGAGGATCTGGATCTCCTCAGACTCGCACGACGATTCAGGATATAGCGTTGAGAAGGGTGGTCCTTCTCTATGTCCGAACTAAGGAATGACTCCCTCAAACAGGAGAAGACGCAGGATTGCTGCGGCAATAATTCGAAAGAGGTCCCGTGGCATTCCAGCTGAGCGTCAGGTGGTCCACCGTGGGGTTTTAGTCGGTAAAGTCTGACACTACACCGCCGCTTCCCAGAGCGGGGGGGGGGGGGATGACCATGAGGATTTCCCCACGTATAAAAAGAAAGAGAAAGGTATATAGTCCTATTAGGATATTTTTCGTCCTATAAACTTTGCGCTTTTGTGCTAGTGCTGTCCACCGCATCGTAACAAAGGTGCATGTCAGAAAGTTCTCCAAATGTATACGATATTTTGTAACAGATATGACGATTTAAATAATAAACGACGAATAGTAATACTACACTGCATACAACACTCGCTACGCGCCTGCATACACAATACACCCAAGTGACACTCTAGCTTTATATTTTCAGCTCTCTGAAAGTTTCTCATCCACTGTCGGAATGATTCTGTCCTTCCAAAACTGTTCTAGCCTCTTGCCTCAAAATGGCTAAAACATGACAATGTAGCGACAGAGAGTTCATTCACGAAGAAGAATTTACAATACTCTTTGCCAAAGCTTATGTAACTTAAATTTATGTAACTCGGATTTATCCAGGAACAGTCATAATATTTCAGAAGTTCCTTACGAAAACAAGGGTGTGGTATCGTGGAAGCAAACTGGCTGTGCATCAAATGTGTTTAAAAAAGGGTAAATCTATTTTGTATAATCGTCAAACTTTACATAGTTGGAAATTTATTCATAATTCGTATTTACCAGATGGGTTTCGGAAATATGTCTATTCCTTTTTTTGTACATTCTTTCAAGCCCTAAATAATAGTCAATAAAACAATAAAAATATTGGCATATCGTCTTCAGTTTGTATTGTTTTATTGGTCATTATTTAAGGTTGTGTATTTAATATCAGGTAGTCCGTAGTTGCATGACTGTGAAGTCACTGACAGTGTTCAATATGAACAGGCTGCAACCAGTGTAAAACATTTTTTTTTTTTTTTATTTTATTTGATCGTAGATTTACAACAATTCTTACATAGAATTTTAAGTAAATTAGTTTGGCGTGGTTCAGTGGCGTGGAATATATAGGTTAGGGCGAGTTAGATTCTTTTGAATCTGGTGTTCTAGTCTAGTGGGTAATGTCTTTTTAGTCTGCGGGTCTGATCAGTTTTATCCAGTAGTTG
>JACXIT010000009.1:91081-130393 GCA_014737525.1 Bombus difficillimus | reverse complement strand
AGTCACCCAACTACTGGATAAAACTGATCAGACCCGCAGACTAAAAAGACATTACCCACTAGACTAAAACACCAGATTCAAAAGAATCTAACTCGCCCTAACCTATATATTCCACGCCACTGAACCACGCCAAACTAATTTACTTAAAATTCTATGTAAGAATTGTTGTAAATCTACGATCAAATAAAATAAAAAAAAATAAAATACAATATCGCCGTTGAGGGCAACCGTCGATTTAAGACAAATTCGAATTTTCCGACTCTCCCCCCTCCCCCCACCCGACCAGTATAAATAAACGGACACGATCGCGAGCGACGAGTTATCATCATCGAGCTATTACCGAGATATTATCGAGCTATTAACCGAATCTTTACTATTTGCGAATTAACAGAGAATACAAGACTTGGAGTTATCCGCGAGCATTCAGTATACTACCTGGCGATAACGTTTGTACGACGTCTATCGATGGTATTTATAATTTATAATTTATATTTTCATTATTTATTGCAAATACACTTGACGGTTGCGACAGCAATCCATTCGTCGCTACTATAGAGCACGAACCTCATTGTTTATTCGACCATTCGCGGAGAGACGTGATCGCGAGAAAGCACGTCAACGGGAGTCGTAAATTCCGGTTACGATTAAAACAATCGACGCCACGAAGTGATCGATCCCCTATTTCGTTTAGCATAATAAGGGTGGTTCAATTGGATTTACACTGAATTGACAGATAAAACTCAAAATTTATCCCAGCAGCTTTGTGTAGAGGAAAGTTACGCTGGTGCGTAAGTACAAGTTGAGTAAACGATTAATTTAAGGGTAGAGACCCGGTACAGACGTGTTGACTCTTCTAGCGGTGAAGAACGAGGAGTTTTAGAATAGACCGATGACTGAAGGACAGTTGACTCAAAAGACTGTGACTGCTAGAACAGTTGTCTCACGAGAAGTTTTAGATTAGGTAAGTTGACTTCACAGACCGATGACTGACGGAACAGGTGACTGATAGACAGTGAGAGTGAGAACGCGGATTCGTTGTTCACACTTCTCGGTATGAAGGTGAGGGTAACGATCCGCGATGCCCACTAGTTATCGCCAACGTTAATGAGGAAAATACGAGGAGAAAGTTTTCCTGCCAACGTGGCTCATGAGTGTCTTTGTTCTTGGGAACATCTGCTTTTCCGTTAGACAGATACCTGCTTTCTCCGTAATTTGTACGAGCGTGGAATAAACCTAAGGACTGTTTTAAGGACCATCCATAAACCTAAATTACTTATACAAATTGATAGGAAGTTAAAAAGATTCGGTTTATGGTGGTTCCTTAGGTTTATTGGGGGTGGGTGTGGAGATATGCGGGCCTTGGCGGTCAGACCTTAAGGAACGTCGCGCTGACCATCTTACGCGATGTAACAAACGTCTCAAAGAAGGACACCTGGTATGCGAGAGACCCAGAGATAGAAATAAGAAATAAGAAGATACCGAACATCGCACCCGAGGAAGCCTTCATGTATCTTGGCGCTAAAATCGAACCATGGAAAGGCTTAAGATGTGGGATTATCGTGCCAGAAATTCTCAGCACGATAAAAGAAGTAAAGAAACTTTCGTTAAAACCGGGCCAAAAGATGGAACTTCTACAAAATTATATATTCCATCGCTACATTTACAATTTGCTAATAAACCCACCAAGCGAGGGATTATTAAAGTTATTGGACATTGGAGTCAGGCAAGAGGTCAAAGGGATATTACACTTGACGCCTTCAATCTCAGTTGGGTTTTTTTACATGCCCAAAAACAACGGACGGTTAGGGTTGCCGAGATTTGAACACCTAGTAAAGCTCGGCACCCTTAAGAATGCAATAAATATGAAAAACTCCCTAGATTCAGCAGCATCTAGCCTTATTAGATGAAAGCACGGAGTTGAAACTTAAGAAAATTGCCAACTCCCTGAGGATTAACTGGCCGGCTACTTCCACGGACATAGAAAAGGCGAAAGAAGATTAAGAAGTGAACATATCAAACAATGAGCCGACTTGCGTGGTGTGGCAGACTTCGCAGGAGAGAAACTTGGCAACCTGTTGAAACCGTCTCGCTTTATCTACGCTATAAAGTTAAGAACAAACAATTTTGGCACAAAAGTAGCTCTAGCAAGAGCAGACAAGAAGATAAATATTGAGTGTAGAAGATGTCATACCCAGCCCGAAACCCTGGAGCTCATTTTTGGGCTTTGCCAATATAACAAAGGATTAAGCATTAAAAGGCATGACGAGGTAAAAACTCTCGCCAAAAGGTTACAAGCTAAGAATGAAGTATTTGTCGAGCCTACTATTAAGATTGGGGACAATCTATTTAAACCGGACCTCTTGATGAAAAACGAGGTTTCTCGTAGTCGACGTAACTGTCCGCTACGAGAATAAAAATTATCTCCAAAAGGCAGCCAAAGAAAGAATCGAAAAATACTCCCCTTATCTGAATGAGCTTATGATGAAGTATGACGTCAATGAAGGAGCCGTTTTACCAATAACGCCAGAAACAATTACAAATTTTAATGAATTTGACATTTCCAAAAATGACATGAAAAAATTAGTGTTGAATGTGTTGCGTAGCTGAATAGAAACGTGCAACTTGTTTTTAGATGAATGAATAATACTTTTATTCATTTATTTATTTATTTTATTTATTATGACAATTATACATAAGAATTTAATTATTAACTAGTCATTTTAATTACGAACAAAATTTATTTATTTATTAATTATAACTGGTTACTATTTACTTATTATCTATTTATTAAATTACAAATTATTTATTTATTTATTGATTATGTAAATATTTTAATTAATTAATTTATTTATTTATTGAAATGTTATCCTTACTATTGACTATGTTAATTTTAAGGTAAACTTAATTTTTAAAATCCCTACGAAGGGGTACCTCGGAAGTAGGAGGCTTCATTTTGAAGGCGCAGCGTGCCGCTATTAAACGGTTGTGCTGCGAGTCCTGGAAGTGTAATAGTTGCTCGGCGGCAGGGTAGACTTCGGTCTCTTCTGCCTACGTCGCACTCCTACCTCCCCGTGGTACCGCCGGTAACATGTGCGCCGCGTCAGCGTGGGGATTTGTCTCCCGGACAAAATTTTCTTTCGACCGATGAAAAACGAAAATAAGGAAAATGTATGTAAAAATATAATGTATATGTGTAGCTTGGAAATTGCAAACGTTGCTCGCTCGTATAAATCTAGCCTAACCTCACAACCGACCCCCTACGATCGCAAATTTTAAGAAAATCGCTTTCTTATCGAAAAACGAACGCAAGAGGGATTGATTTTTGGTTAGACTATTTTCAAGTGAGCGCAGCGAGCGAGCAACGCGTAAACGTGTGCCACGTATCCATGGTATGGACCGTAGGGACTTGGAAATATTCGCATCAGCCCGAGGAGCCGAAGGCTTTTTTCGAATTGTTTCCTTAAATAACGTTACAAGGTAACGATATTTTCACACAAATCGTTCTATTTCGGAGAAATACAGACGAACATAACGATTATTTGACCGCTGGGAATGGTTGAAAAAAATCTTTCTCTTCAGCCGCCATTCAAGTGCACAGCTGTGAACTGGCACGGACTAGGGGGATCCGTCTGTCTAATTAAAACAATGCATTGCGAGGATTCGACACAATGTGATTTCTGCCCAATGCTCTGAATGTCAACCTGAAGAAATTGAAAAAAAAAAAGAAAAAACAAAAGCACGGGTAAACGGTTTGAGTAACTATGACTCTCTTAGGGGGTTAGGTTGGGGTTAGCTTGGGTAGCACGAGGCGGGTATGGGTTCCCGGGGCCTAGGACCACCCGGTGCGGAGAATTTCGGAGAAGTTGGTGGACCCATACCTGCCAACACCACTCACCTCACTTTCTCGTGGGGCTTCCCGTCACCCTGCACCAGCCTTGACCGGGGTAGGGTGCGAAAGAGTGAGTGGCACCAGGATGGAGACATTGTTGACGACCATGGCGAAACGAAATAACAAAAAATAAACATGGATTGCGAACGTAATAGAAAAATAGTTTACGGTGCAGAGGAGGGATACCCCAGTACAGGTGCAACCGCGGGTTGTAAAGCTGGCCCCGCTGCATCGTCATCGTGCAACCGTGGCCGTCCGGGGGTGGACCACCAGGCCCCTGGATGCGTTCATGCGTCTGGTGAGGAAGAGGAGGTCGTGTAACTTGCGGGGAATCGGGGAGGGTCAGAGGGACCGGCTACCATCAGCGGCCCGGGATCTTCGTAGGTTGGGGCTCCGGTGCGCCCCCGCACAGGGTGAGAATCCACGTGGGGAGCGGGTAGCGGCGGCGGAGCGGAAACTATCGTGGCAGGGAAGGGACGTAACGCTAGTGAGCGGGACGCACGTGCGCGGAGTAAAGATTGCCTGGACTTCCCCATCCCCACGGTGTGCCGCGGTATCGCTCACCGTGTGAGATGGCTCGGGCTTCTCGTACAGGGACGCGATGTTGATGGTGAAGAAGGCAGTCAAGCTCTCCGAACTCGACATCGCGGAGTTAAGACCGAGGAGGGCAATCACGGGTGCGCTGCTGTTCGAAATTTCAGGCCAGGACGCTAGGAGCAAGGCATCGCGACTGGCTGAACGGATGGCGGCCACGCTGAAGAATTTGCCCGCCAAGGTAACGGTGCCGCGAAGGACGGCCGAGCTAAAAGTGGCTGGACTGGAGGACTCGGTCACGTCGGAGGAGGTGGCGGCCGCCGTTGCCGAGGCCGGGTGCTGCCGCGCCGACGATGTCAACGTGAGAGTCATACGTTCCGCTCCTCGGGGCCTGGTATCGGTGTTGCTACGCTGTCCGCTGACAGCGGCCAGGAAAATTAGCGAAAGAGAAGACGCCCGATCAGGGGGTAAGGTCAACATAGGTTGGTCAGCGGCGAGGGTTTCCTCTCTCCCGGCGCGCCGACTTCAATGCTTCAGGTGCATGGAGTCGGGTCACGTGCGCCGGGACTGCGCGTCTAAGGTCGATCGGTCGGAGCGCTGCTACCGGTGCGGGGTGGAAGGACATCGCGCCAAGGACTGCTCGGCGCGAGTACCTAAGTGTCCGGTGTGCACGGATCTGGGACTATCCGCGTCGCACCGTATGGGGTCACCGGCGTGCAAACCGCCGGCCCGTAAGAAGAGGGCCGCACAGGAGGCAAGGTCCGTTCCAGGTGACGGCGGTGTTCCGTTGGGCGACACTCGGCCTCGACCAGGCCAGACATCGCTGACAGCATGGCATCAAGACGTTTACATACCCGTCCTGCGTACTCAATAGGCCTAAGGACCCTTATAAAACCCAACAATTTACAGCCAAGAATTTTCCAACATTTATTGTTTTATCACCGGACGACCCGAGAAAGTTAATTTTTGTCGCGTACAATACATCCCATTTTGGCCACTTTCTTTCAGGACGGTTAGCATCTGTTGAGGTTATTGTGGTTGTGTGGATTAAAGAACACGTGGATAAATTGTAAAGATAGCAAATATATTTAATGCCTACGAGTGGATACAAGTATGAATACAGTTGGTCTAGATCCGCACGCTGGCAGTGTTACCCTGAGACTGAAAAAACCCGAAGCCAACGTCGTCTCTCTAAAACATATGGTCTGCCATCGTCGCTTGTCTATCGTCTATGCACTCTCAATGGCTGCAGTGACTGAAGAAACTAAACAGTACAGATGTAGAGTTTTTCCAGAAGTGCTGACCACTTCAACACCCTCCCTAAAACTCTACATCCCTACAAACAATTATTTCCTAATATTTTCTAACTCTTGTCATAAATGTTTAAACCTTGATTTCGTCAATGCTTTCACAAATACATTTGCCAGCCGCCTTTTTCTTTTCCATTCAAATTGATTTAATACTAAAAAAAAACTACGAGGGGACTAAACAGATCAGATGTAGAGTTTTTATTTTTAGAAGTGATAACCACTTCGACACCCTCCCTAAAAACTCTACGTCTCTACAAACAATTACCTCTTAATATCTCTTTTACCTTTTAAACCTTACTTCTGTCTTAGATATTCAAATCTTGGTTTTGGTAATGCTTTTGTACATATATCTGCCAGTTGCTCTTCGCTTGTTACATATGTTACGTCAATTTCGCCTTTATTGTATAAATCTCGCAAGAAATGATACCTTACGTCAATATGCTTACTTCTTTGATGGAATTCTGGATTCTTAATTAATTTCACGGCACTAGTATTGTCTACACATAGCATATACTTAAAGTTCTCTATTTTACATTCACAAAATATTTTCTTCAGCCACATAATTTCTTTCTTTTCGGATCTCATCGCTTCGTTAAAATCCACCGGTAATTTTTCCGCTACGTACATTACTGGGCTACCATAAAAATCGGTTCGTTTGATCTTACCCCTATCTCTCAATTGTCTCGCATTCTCGCTAGCTACACGAGGTTGTTCTTCATGTTCACTCTCTGCAGTTTCATACGTACATGCTCTATCGCTCTGCGCACACACATTTTCGCGCTCAACAATTTTTGGTAAACTTAAATTAACAAATTTCGCAGTTTCTATTTCGGGTTTAAATATTACGTCGCGGCTTAATATTACATTTCTTACGGTCGGCACGTACACTCGATACCCTCGTCCGTCATCTAGATAGCCTACCAGATATCCTTTATTAGCCTCTTTGTCGAGTTTTCTTCTCTTTTCCGCAGGTATGTGTGCAAAGCATTCAGTACCGAAAATCCTAAACTTTTCTAAACCTGGCTGTTTCCCGTACGCGCAACCTTCACAGAAAAAGTTATTATCCGCTACAAATTTTATATTCATATTTTTTAAAAAGTCCTTAACGTGTCTAATGTTTTGATGACATAGCCGTTCGTGCCATAACTGCAGCGTGTCCGCGTTTGACTCTGCTCTATTTCTAAGATTGCAAACTGACGGTATAATAACTCGCATATCGACCTTATATAAGTTTCCGATAACAGAACCTCTTGCTATTACTTTCTGGTTTTGTAAAAACATACAATTTTTCCCTTCCTCTAAAATACAGAAATCTATGCCCCTCCTTGCGACAGATCTAATGGAGAATAGATTTCTTTTCATACCTGGTACATATGTGGTGACACATGAGTCATAGGTCGAGGCAAAGCAGAAGCGACTCATGTTGTTGTTGTGCCTCAAGGAACGAACACCTGCCGCGACATAAGAAATAATAATACCACACCTTCGGTAAAAAACAATGTCGCCGTTGAGGGCAACCGGTACATAGCTCAGGTTTGAATTTTCGGACTTCTCCCCTACCGGTATAAAAACAGCGGACACGCACGCCAACCAGTTAGTGAGCGAGTAAGCGAGCATTATAGATCGAGTTAAGAATCGTCTTATGTTTAACACATTTTAAATAAAATCGACTGTTGCTATAACGAGTTACTGGGTTCTTGGTTTAACATACGCCGACAAAAGCTATCCAGAACCAAATTCATATTCTCCTCCACACATATAAGACATCGTTCATTGTGCATGCTACCCATTTGCCGTCCACAAAAGTCTCTACTTTGATTTTTCCTTTGCCGCACGCATCCATGAAATGTTGTCGAACTTGCACCGTGTTGTCGAATTTTTCGAAGACGCTGAACCATTCTTGGCGTCCTGTCATGTGATCCGTAGCTCCTGAGTCGATTATACAAACATCATGGTTTACTGCTTGTATCGTTGAGGTGCTTCCTAATAGGCCAATTCTGCTGTGATTTCGATTTTGATTTTTGGGTTTCTGGCTGTCTCTACTGTTGTTTCTTTTATTATTTTTAAAACAATTTTTACTGTTGTGGCCTTTCCTTTTGCATATAAAGCATCTAAAGCAATCCTTCTTTAGATGGCCAACTTTTCCACAATTGAAGCAGTTTGGTCCTTGTTTCTCGTACTCACGTTTGCTTGACTGCTTCTGCTGTTCCCTTTTATAATTGTTACCTTTTGTTACCAGAGCCACCGATGTTTCCTGGTCGTCTTTCTTCCATCTGGTTTCTTCCGTCATCAGCCTGGTACNTAAGCCTGTCTAAGGTCTTCTTTCCTTCTTCCACCGAATCCCACGCACTGTGAAAATGGTCAAATTTGTTTGGTAACACCGATAAAATGCGTGTTATCAGCATTTTCTCGCCAATTTCACTCCCAAGGGCTTTCATCTTCGCCGCTATCAGCTCCAACTTTGATAAGTTGTGAGAGACATTTTCAGATTCTTCCCACTTGAAATCGAAGAACTGCTTCTGGACCATATTTAGATTCTCATCCGACTTCATGTCATATACTGCATTCAACTTTTTCCACATTTCATGTGCTGTTGTGCAACATAAAAGAAGATCCAACGGTTGCCTTCCTACTGAGGTCACAATTAATTTTCTCGCTACTCGATCTGCCTTCAAAAATCTTTCGCGGGTAATTGCTTTCTCCGCACTGTTACCTGGATGACATAGATTCCCTTCACACACGTTGATCAGGTCGTCATTTTCCTCCAAAAGTGTACGCATGACAAAACGCCACTGGAGCCAGTTTTCTTCGCCACGTAACATCTGGATTCTCGGACTTGCTGATTCCATTTTTTTTTCGCACTATCAGTCACTTTACTAAGCACAACAGTTTACCACTTTATTTACTTCGCGTTGCTACCTTACAATTTACAAGCCTGGGCCCATAACCTGTTGAGGTTATTGTGGTTGTGTGGATTAAAGAACACGTGGATAAATTGTAAAGATAGCAAATATATTTAATGCGTACGCGTGGATACAAGTATGAATACAGTTGGTCTAGATCCGCACGCTGGCAGTGTTACCTTGAGACTGAAAAAAACCCGAAGCCAACGTCGTCTCTCTAAAACATATGGTCTGCCATCGTCGCTTGTCTATCGTTTATGCACTCTCAATGGCTTCAGTGACTGAGGAAACTAAACAGTACAGATGTAGTGTTTTTCTAGAAGTGCTGACCACTTCAACAGCATCCTTCCCCACCCACAATCCGAAAAAGTAAACAATCACCTACGAAGTCAATTTCCCTCACTCCCATAACAAACTCATTCCTACCAAATCAGCTTCTCCTACCCTCGAGGCAGCCCCCCTTAGCAAGTCCCCTCGGCGGTTTCGTCCGAACCGAGAGTGAGTCAGAACACATTCTCCGGACCGTCACCTTGTAAGCTTACGTTGTATTTTATCAAGTTCAATTCCTCGAGTCAATAAGCTGTTCTGAATAAAACGATTTACGCTGTTACTTCGGTGTACATTCAATTAAACTATCCCGATTATCCTAATAGAAATCAGGGGATCGATCAGTTTGTAGCGTCGACCTTACAACTCTCGTCGACGTGTAATCTAACGATCACGTCTCCCCGCGAACGGTCGAAACAGGCAGGGTCGCGGCGACGGGGAAGGAAACGACCCCGTCGTCAACCAGCCCCGCGGGGGACAGAGCTGGGGAAAACAAAGTCAGTCGCGTCGACCGCGAGAGTAACGGCCTGGAGGAGGTCATAGAGACGGAGCCTTCCACGGCATAGGTGGAGGAAGGGGAAGCGGATGGACGCTCCTACATCTCAACCGCTCGAGATTCCCGACGCGTCACGAGGCGCCATATTCTGGATTGGGATCGCGGGGAGTCGCCCCTGCTCGGTGATCGAACAGGGGCTTCCTGGCTGTGAAATGAGGCGACGTGGCAGTGGTTGCGCCTTCTTCCTGGACGGAGTCGCAGCTTATGCGAGGCGCTTGAACGCCTGTCCGTCACTGATCCCCGGGGACTTTAACGCTCACTCCATGGCGTGGGGTTCCCGCAGGTCCGATGGAAGGGAGCGCGCCGTTCAGCACTGGGCGGCAGCGCTCGACTTCCGGCTCGTCAAGGGTGGGGGGGGGGGGTCGTGCAGCACGTGCGTGGCGAGGTGGAGCGAGTCCATAGTGGATCTCACGTGGGCGAACCCTGCCATCTCCGGCCGTGTTGCGGGGCGGGAGGGGTTTCCGGAGGAGACACTCTCGGATCACCTCCACATCGTGATGGAGGTGGCTATCGGCGACGCGAGAGACGACCGTTCGTCCATGGCACGCGGGCCCGGCAACGCATCGGGAGGGAGAAGGAACTTCCTGCGGTGAGCCGCTACCCGCTGCGACGAAGACCGCATGGGTGGAAGAATCTCGGACGGACGAGGACGCGGAAGCGGGAGCAGTCCGGCCGAGGCGCGACATACACGCGATCTGCGACTCGTGCATGCCGCGGTCGGGGAACCCGCTCCGCGCTGGTGCGGTGTACTGGTGGTCCGGGGAAATCGCTCGTCTCCGTGAGGTGTGCATCCATGCCCGTTGCCGGTATACCAGATCCCGCCGTAGGAGGCGGGTGGACTAAGTCACGGTGGCTCGTTCGTACGAGGCGTATCGCGAAGAGCGGAGGCCCCTGCAGTGAGCTATAAAGAAGGCGAAGAGGCGGGCCTGGGACGAACACCTGGCCACCATCGACTCCGATCCCTGAGGGCGCCCTTACAGAGTGGTGTTGAACAAACTTCGTCTTTGGGCGCCTCCCGCGACGGAGAGCATGGACCCTCGGTTTCTGGAGGAGGTCGTCGACGCCCTGTTTTCGGGAGCGGTCAAAGAGGAAGCGAGCAGGGAAAGCGAAGAGCGAGTGCTGCAACCGCCGGATGAGGAGGAAGAGCCACCGGACATCGCGGGTGATTGGAGCCCGGAATCGGGGGTTGCCGAGGAGAAATTGGCGGAAGCTGCCGGGAGGATCGGAGCGCGGAAGGCCCCGGGTCCCGATGGAGTCCCGGCCCGCCTGTGGAGGGACGTTGCCGCGGCCTTGGCCCTGAGGCTAAGGCGTCTGTTCGACGGGTGTCTGGCCAGGGCGAATTCCCCGTCCCGTGGAAGGAGGGACGGATGGTCCTGCTGCCGAAGCCGGGTCGGTCTCCGGACTCGCCTTCCGCCTTTCGGCCGGTGTGCCTTTTGGACGAGGCTGGCAAGCTGCTGGAGAGGGTGGTGGCCGCTCGCCTCGAGTCGCATTTGTCCCGGCGTGCCCCCGGACTGCACGAAGCCCAGTTCGGCTTCCGGAGGGGGCCGACGCCGTCGCCCGTGTCCGGTCCTTCTTTGAGGGAGCCTAGCGGCGGGATTGCGTGGCGTTGGCCGTGCCGCTCGATGTGGTCAACGCCTTGAACAGCATCCCCTGGGAGAGAATAGGCCGGAACCTCAAGTTCCATCGAGTGCCAGCTTACCTGCAGGGTGTAGTTCGGGCGTTCTTCCGGGACCGCGGTATCATCTACACCGGCCGCGGCGGGAAGATAATGAGGAGGGCGGTGTGCCGCGGTGTGCCGCAGGGGTCGGTGTTGGGTCCGTTGCTGTGGGACATCGCGTACGACGCGGTACTTCGGGCGCCGATGCCCCCGGATTCGGCACTGACGTGTTACGCCGACGACACGTTGGTGCTGGTATGGGGATCGACGTGGGGCAGGGCCGCCGTTCGCCTGGCGAAACTGGCGGTGGCTTGTGTAACCCCAAAATCTTCTACTCTGACGTCACTTTAGGCGACCACCTCTAGATATCCTCCAGACAGTTGACACATCGCCACCTTGATAAGGTACTTCCAAGAATAATCATTTTCATTGTTCTCGCTTTGTATATAAACTACGAATATTGACGACCAAATCAGTCTGAATTATAAGCTGATACTTGAACATTGTAATAATGTTGTAATTGGTACTCAAGGGTCTTGGACTCTTGAGAAATAAAGTTTATATATATATATGTCGGAGATTAAAGGACACCGGGCCTCCCCTCCCTTTTGGGAATTATTAGGATTATCCGTAACAATTTAGCCTTATAAACAACCCGATTATATTTGTTTGAGATCTACGATAATGAGCTTGGGACAACTAGTCGCCAAACGTAGCCGCGGTCACGGGATGAACGTTTTGCCTAACAGAGATATAGCATAATTGCATAGCTTTCTTACAAAGAAATATTTGTAGTGACACTTGACAATCCAAGGGCCTCTGCTTCGTGGCTCGGCCACACATAGACCCTACTCTTCGGGCAGGATGATTGGCAGATGTCGACGCATCTCCGCAGTACGTGTTCGGTCAGCCTAAGGACCCGCTAATAAATCTTAGGATTTATTTACCTCAGGTCCTTCAATCCGACAAACCGTCTTTTCCTAACAGTCCGTAAACCTATCACCCATTATTGGAGGACAAGAGAAATTTGTTCCTCGCACGTACGACACTTCCCGCTAACAACACTCTCTCAAGGGCGGCTAGCATCCTTTTCTAACCACGAATAGAAAATCAACGAATTAGCAGTAACGTCCATTTCCCTCACCTTCCAAGCGGAGGCTTCCCTCGACAAATCCGATGATCCTGTGCCTGTAGACACACCCTGCCATAGTTTTCCTCTGAAGTATCATCGCGACGGAGAGGGCATTCTCAGTGCGATCGCCTTAGCGAGGACACTTCTGCTTATTCTCAGTGAATATTCTAATTAGTACTCAGGCGTAGTCCTGGCAGTAAGTGTTAGTTTCCATCCCGTTGACCGCGGATTCGTTGCCGAACTTAAGCTCATTGTTGCCAGTATACAATCGCCGCGGCTACCTGTTCAGTCTGTATCACCCGTGTCTGTGTTAATAAATACCTCAGTTGTACCACGACAATGAATAGTTCGAGTGATGATTCATTATACGCTGTTGAGATATGTATAATTTTCTGTGCTGTCCTGGGTCAGATGCGTGATGGAAACACTAGTTTTTGAGTGTCAACATGTGAATATGTGTGTGTAAGCGTTAGAGGTCGTCCAGGCCTTTGTTGGAAAAAGAGTCGTCAGTCAGTCGTTTAGAAGCATCTGGAAGAGTCGGTTGACAACAAGAGAGCGTGCGAGTAAGCCTTAGAATATAAGATATATGTATAACTGTTGTGCTGTACAATAAATTAAATTATTTGCTTATCCAATCCCCGCTATATCTTAACATACGCCTTCAGCCCTAATCCCAACCTCGACGCCAATCCGACATATATATATATATATATATATATATATATATATATATATATATATATATATCGGGTAAAACAAGACTACGGTTTTGGCCTATGGGACACCCGACCAATGGTGTATCAAGCAACCTGCACTACGAACGACGATTTTACTAGTGAGTAGAACCATTTCCTTTAAAAAGATCGATCGACTGTATTCGGTAACGTCAGACTCCGACGATCTACTACTCTGAAATAGACAAGAAAGACGATTACACGTGTCGCTTCGACTAGCGTTGATCCAAACTTACGGGCAATTTTGGATATGATGCAGCGCCAGAACGGAGAGCATAAAGCAGCTCTAAGTAATTTATATAAACTAATCCGCGATGAAAGCATTAAAGAGATAGAATTAATAGGAAATACTATGGCCGAACTTAAGCTAGGAGCACAATCCTCCTTAGATACTTCCGAATTCAACTCAATCATAACAGACGATACTAGTTCTGCCAGCAGAAGCACTACCCAGAACACTCGTATAGCGAAACCTCCAGCACAACGAGTTCGGATCGAAGAAATTCCAAAAGCCTCCGATCCAGTGAACTCCGCAGACGAAGAAGAAGAACCAGCCTCGTACGAACAACCCATGTTCGACGCGAAAACCAGCATCGAGTTCATTCCAGTCCTCAACGGCCAAGATGACATTGGAGTGCAGGGATTCATCAAACGAGTAAGAGAAGCTAGATCGGAATGTAAAGAAAAACGTGCTCTATTAAAACTAATTCTAACCAAACGTATTGTCGGAGAAGCTGAAAGTTGCATTAGATATTCAGTTATCGAGACATATAGCGACTTATTCGAAAACCTGAGAAAATTTGTATCAATTAATATAACTTCAAATGGTGCACGCGATAAATTACAAAGAACTCGTCAAAGTTTTAACGAATCAATACACGGATACGTCGAAAGATTCCGACATAGTCTCAATGAATTTATATACGCGTTGCAACACGAAATCCGCGATCCGATTCGACGAGCGGTCGCGATAGACTTAGAAAACGAACGTGCAACTAAAACATTCGTACTAAATCTAAAACCCGAGATAGAAATTAGAACATCAAGTACAAAACCGCGCACCTTACAAGAAGCACAAGATGCCGCGTTCGCAGCAGAATTATTAATCGGAAAAGTTTAACGAAACCAGCGCAGCCAGCAGATAAGAGCTCAGTCATTCGCCCGAGGGAATGTATCATCACAGCGCAACTCCCCACTTAGGAGCAGTCCGATGACTACTCCCAGTCGTCCGCAGATAAACGCTCAGACAAACAACGATAAGGCTATCTCTGGAAGCAGATTTAACCGGTTAGAAGGGAAACCACTACAAGAAAGAGCGAAAATGAAATGTTTCAAGTGCAACCAAATAGGACATACCGCAAATTACTGCCAAAATTTTCAACCGGCCAACCAGCGAAACCTTCCGCCATCGCGCAGCTACGATATAAACATGGAGAATACGGGACAAGAAGAGGAAACGACACTACCAAAACCTCAACACGCAACAACAGGAAGCTTTCTATCCATTGGAGTTCGATCAGGAGCAGGAACCAAACGATATTTAATTGATACCGGTGCAGGAATAAATTTAGTTAAAAGATCAAGTGCCACATTCAAACCTAAAAAGACAGAAGCTAAAACATTTTTCATGGGCAATGACAAATACCAAACTGACGAAACAGTAGACTTTCAATTCTTTAACATCATGAACACATTTCACGTTGTACCAGACGATTTTCCTTTAATAGAAGACGGAATAATTAGTTTACCCATGCTTTCTAAATACTCATACCAAATTAGCAACGAATCGATACAACTAAACGGGAACGAAATATTTTTTCAGGAGCCGAAAACCATTCTCCCAGGGCAAACCAAAGTCGAGACAATTTATCTGGATAAAGTTCCGACGAGAGTATGTTTCTGCAATACTGGTGAGCAACCAACTGTAATTACTAATGATCTTTCTTATGAAAACGATCTCGATAAAGTTGCTGAAATGAAACAAATAATTAGACTAGACCATATTGAAGACAAACTTCGTATTCCTATTGAAAAGATCCTCCTACATTACATACGCGTATTTAATCTAGAATCCGATACCCTACCTTGTACCAACTTAACAAAACACACCATCACCTTACGCGAAAACAAAATCGTCAACACCAAATCATACCGACCTCCCGAAGCCCATAAAGCAGAAATCGAAAAACAAATGAAAGAAATGTTAGATAAAAATATTATTGAAGAACCAGATTCTCCTTACAACAGTCCAGTATAGGTAGTAACCAAGAAATCAGACGCATCAGGCAAACAAAAATGGCGTATAGTTATCGACTTTCGAAAGCTAAATGAACTTACCGACCAAGACGCTTACCCGTTACCGACAATCGATGACATTTTATCACAATTAGGCAACGCCAAATTTTTCTCCGCTCTAGATTTATCTTCAGGATTCCATCAAATACCTATGGACACCGACTCAAAGAAATATACAGCCTTTAGCACACCTCAGGGACATTTTCACTATAATCGTATGCTATTCGGTTTAAAAAACGCCCCAGCCACCTTCCAACGCACGATGGATACCGCGTTACGAGGATTATTGAATAAATACTGCTTTGTATACCTTGACGACATAATAATATTCGGTAGTACAATTCAGCAACATAATGAACACCTTGCTATAGTATTACAAAGATTAAAAATGTTAGGACTAAAAATCCAACCCGACAAATGCGAATTTCTAAAACCTGAATTAGAATACTTAGGACACGTCATAACACACGAGGGCGTAAAGCCAAATCCTAAAAAGATTTTCGCAGTTAAAGACTTTAAGATTCCCAAAACACCAACAGACGTAAAATCATTTCTCGGATTAGCAGGATACTACAGAAAATTCATTAAAAACTTTTCCAAACTCGCCAAACGATTAACAGATCTCACAAAGAAAGACAATCCTTTTAGATAGACAGAAACTCAACGAACAAGCTTTGACGCACTAAAAGAAAAGTTATGCTCAGCTCCAGTTTTAGCATACCCAAACTACACGAAAACATTCACACTTACCACAGACGCTTCCAATGAAGGAATAGGCGCAATCTTATCACAATACGGACATCCTTGCTGTTACATATCACGTACACTCAACCCACCAGAGAAAAATCATTCTACCACAGAAAGGAAATTATTAGCTATCGTATGGGCAGTTAAAAGTCTCAGGCAATACCTGTTAGGAAGACGATTCGTTATTCGAACCGACCACCAAGCACTCGCTTGGCTCAAAAATTGCAAAGAACCTTCCTCGCGCTTAATCAGATGGAGACTTAAACTCGAAGAATACAAATACGAGATTCAGTACTACAAAGGTAAAGAGAACACGGCAGCCGACGCACTTTCCAGAAAAATTTACCAAATTACCGACAAACCAGTCCCAGACACACCTACGAACTCTAAAAACATTGTAGAACACTTTGACGCATGGTCAGAAGACGCGACACCACCGAAACGACTTAAAATCACGCTAAACGATCACACATTCTATCAATTGACTAGAGAAACGTTAGGTCCATTCGACAAAGATACTTGGATTCGAAAAATTGTTGAACTAACCAAGAAACACAAGAAAATCGGATTAGGAGACAATAGTTTTACCGAAACCGAAAAAGCTAGAATCAAAGTAACACTCATGTTTATCAACGATCAAATTGAAGAAATAACTTTTGCATACGAACCGATACAAACCATAACTGACGAACAAGCTCTAGACATTATACGCGAAAACCATAACGACATTAGTGGACACTTAGGTATTCAAAAGAAATATAGTAAAGTCAAAGACCAATTCAAAATCCCACACCTCATGGAAAAGATAGAAGATTTTATAAAAAATTGTGAACGACAAAAGCTACTTAAAATCAGACCCAAGGAACAACTTGTAATTCCTCAGACACCAGTAGAACCAAACGAAAAGATAGCCATGGATCTAATTGGTCCGATGCCTAAAACCACGCGTGGAAATCAATATATTCTTTCGATTCACGATGACCTAACGAAATATCTCGTTTTAGTACTACTGAAAACACAACGAACCGAACCGATTATCGATGCACTACTACACCACTACATTTACATCTTCTCGGCACCCAAAACAATACTAACAGACCAAGGACAAAACTTTATTAGCGAACTAATGAAGAAATTCGAAGAAGCATTTAAAATCAAACATATAAAGACCATTAGTTTTCATCCTCGATCTAACGGATCCTTAGAACGAACACACGCCACAGTAAAAGACATACTTCGCACAAGCCTACACGATTCTAATAAACAATGGTATCAGATATTAGACTTTATTTGCTTAAGGTATAATACCGCGATACACGATGCAACTGGATGTTCACCCTTCGAACAAACATTTGGAAGAAAAGCTAACCTCTCATCTTCCGTATCCCGAATTTCCAATTACACCTACGAAGAAATGTTTGCATTATGGCAAAAACAATTGCAAACATATTGTTTGTTCGGCCAGTCGCGGGGAGACGCGGTCGCGAGGAAATCGCATCAACGGGAGTCGTAAATTCCCGTTACGATTATCTTACTAATCGACGCCACGAACAGGTCGATCTCCGTATTTCTTTTGGGATAATCGGGGTGGTTCAAATGAAGTTACACTGAATGAACAGATTTAACTTTATTTCTTCCAGCAGCTTTGTAGAGGATAGTTCCGTTGGTGCGTATGTACACTTTGAATATGCGATTATTTTGAGGGTAGAGACCCGATACAGACACGTGTTGTCTATTCTAGCGGTGAAAAGTTGACTCGAAGACTGTGAGTTTGATTGAATTGTGACTGACTGAGGGACAGAATAGACAGTGAAGACACGTCTCGCGTTCCTACGGAAGAAAGCTCGGTGCGGGTGTGCCCTTTTGAACTAGGAATGCGGATTCGCTCTTCACACTTCTCGGTAGAAAGGTGAGGGTAACGATCCGCGATGCCCATTGGTTATCGTCAACGTTAATGAGGAAAATACGAGGAGAAAGTTTTCCTGCCAACGTGGCTCATGGGTGTCTTTGTTTTTTGGAAACATCTGCTTTGCCGTTAGGCAGATACCTACTTTCTCCGTAATTTGTACGAGCGTGGAATAAAACTAAGGACTGTTTTAAGGACCAGCTATAGACCTAACTTACTTATATAAATTGAGAGAATGTTGAAAAGGTTCGGTTTATGGTGGTTCCTTAGGTTTATTGGGGCTCGGTATGAAGCTGTGCGGGGCCTGGGCGGTCAGACCATAAGGGACGTCGCGCTGACTATCTTACGCGACGTAACACATATAGAATGATAGCGAAGAGCACTCTTGAACAAAGTAGAAAGAAATACATGAGAGATCAGAAAAGAAAAATCATTAAAACTCAAGCCTTATTTAAGGAAGGAGATCGTATACTCCTTCACAATGATCATAAATCAGATAAATTGGACGACGAATGGTTAGGATCCTACGTCATTAAGTCAGTCAAGACACCGTATTATGAGATTCTTATTAGAGCTCGAGTTAAGAAAATCCACGGTAACAGAATGAAACCTTATTTTTCAGGACGATCGCCCTTGCCATCGGCATTACCACCCTTAACCGATTAAAAATAACCCCTATTGATAATAATGGAATATTTCATGAGAAAATATCCAAAGCATATCTTTATAGCGAACGTATAAATGTTATTATTAGTACTGCATTAGAACAAGTAAGACATATTGAAAATGCAGTAGCCGAAGTTAAGAATCGATTGCGAGACACAAAAAGATTGTGCCATATTACCAGAAATACGCTCTTTACAAGCAAAACTAAATAACGTCAGAACATTTAGCCTCAAATTACAATCCTTAGCTCACGTTCAACTCAGAAATTGACGAGGATTAATAGACGCTATCGGATCTATTAGTAAAACTCTTTTTGGAACCCTAGACGCAAACGATCTAGATGTAATTAACAAAAATATAGACAAACTCTTTGAAGAAGGTAACAGTTTAAAAACCATAGTAGCCGACCAGACAGCTTTGATTAAACGAATTTTAAATAACGACGTCATCCAACAACTGAAACAAGTAGACATAGGTATAACAAACGTACGTACGAGTTTCCCCGACATTTTAAGCGTTAGCGGACGAACGAGGTATAGTTGGAGAAAGAGTTCCGTTATGGATTGGTACTCTGCCTTTGATCACTATTATTTATTCCACCAATTTTCGAATCGTGGAAAGAAGACGAGGAACATCGACGCAGGAAAATTCGCTGAACGACGACGCGGCACACGGCCTCCAATTCCAGAAGCATCTGGAGCGTACGTGTGCCGAGGAATTGAAGATTTTTCCGCCACGCAGCAGGAGAAGCATCAAGCATTGTCCGAGTTGAGAAGGGCAACTCTGAAATTAAGAAGGAGAGCGCAGCGGGCAGTGGCTGCTGGTAGGGACAACGCTGGTCGTACGGTAAGCAAGTTCAAGGAGGCAAGGACGAGACTAAGAAGGGCGATCGAGCGCCGCAAGGAGGGAAGGTGGAAGGAGTTCTGCGCGACTCTGGACCATGATCCCTGGGGGAGGCCATATCGAGTCGTAAGAGCCGAAATGGTCTAGAAGATCTAGACTGGCGCAATACCTGTTCTTCCAGACCATACGGGAGAGCGAGGTCGCCCTTGCGGTGGTGGTTTAGCCGTATCATGTCCACGACGCCCCCAACTGGCTCGAGGATCTAGATGGATCAACAGCCATAACGTGGACGTCAGCGCTGAGTTCCCGCGGTGTTCTGCTTGACCGTGGCAGCGGTTTTGTCGCGGTGGAGTGGGCTAGAATGGTGGTGGTGTGCGTCTATGTTTCCCCTAACACCGGCTTGGCCGCGTTTGGGGACTTCTTGGACGGGATTGGCGAATGCGTCATAAGATGCCTTCCCCGTCGGATACTTGTCTTTGGAGATCTCAACATCCACTCCTCGCAATGGAAAAACGATAGAACGGACACTCGTGGAAGGATGCTGTCTGATTGGACTCCAGGCTTCTACTGGCAAATAGGGGCTCAGCGAGCACTTGCGTGGCGCGAAGAGGATCCTCTGTGGTCGACATCACGTGGGCTACATCCGACGTGTGCCGAAGAATCTGTAACTGGAGAGTAACCGAGGGGGTCGAGAGTCTATCCGACCACCTCTACATACTGATGGAGGTGGCCCCCGAGACTACCTCTGCTACACAGGTTTGCAGCATCCGAGGAGTGAACCGTTCTCATCCACAACTCAAAGAGAGGGACAAGGATCTGCTCCAGGTGGCGGTCACCATTTCTGCCTGGAGCTGGGACGCACTAACAGCGCGGGGAAGCACTAACGAGGAGGCGGAAAGCCTCCGAGAAGACATGAGCACGGCGTGTGACGCCTCGATGCCGCGCTCCTTTCCTGGTGGGAGACACAACCGATGTGTATTCTGGTGGACTCCTGAGATCGTGAAAACCCGAACGAGCTGCGTTCGTGCTGCAGAAGATTACAAAGCGCATGTCATAAGCGGATACGCGATGAGGAAGAGATCTCCCGCTGCTACGAAGCATATAGGAAGACAAGACGCACTCTTCAGCGGGAAATCAAGATCGCGAAAGCCCGGTCCTGGATGGAATTGAATGAATTGTTCGAATCTGATCCGTGGGAGCGGCCTTACCGAGTAGTGACGAAGAAGTTGCGACCTTCGCCCCCCCCCCCGCTAGTCGCAGACATGGATGCAGCGTTGCTTGCCAATGTCATCGGAACTTTGTTCCCACGGCAAGACAACGATTCAAGGCAGTCACGGCCATCCTCCTCCAGCGAGACAATGAAGTGGATCAAAGAGCTACAAGTCACCCAGGAAGAGCTCTTCCAAGCGACAAAGAGGATTGCACCCCGCGACGTGGCACCGGGTCCGGATGGAATCCCAGGTCGGGTTTAGGCGGGGTCTATCAACACCTTGGCTCCCCGTCTACGGCACCTGTTCACCATATGCCTAAGGAAAGGTGTCAACCCCCGGTCATGGCGGGCGGCGAGAGTGGTTCTGTTACGGAAAGAGGGTCGTCCGTTGGACTCGCCGTCCGCATATAGAACGGTGTCCCTTCTGTACAGGGTGGATAAGCTATTATGAGAGGATAATTACCACCCGTCTGGAGGCCCATATGTCGGAGCGGGTGCCTGGATGGCACGATAGCCAATATGGCTTTCGCCGAGGCCGCTCGACGGTGAACGCAGTGAAACGAGTGAGGTCCATGGCGGGGCCATGGTTTCCCAAGAAGGGGTGGCGTTGGCAGTCTCCCTAGATGTCAGGAACGCCTTCAACGCCATACCCTGGGACGGGATAGTGGCGGCCCTGGAACACATCGAGGTGCCGTCGTATCTCGTTCGTGTCATCCGGGCGTATCTGAGCGACAGGTGGGTCGCATACACCGTCAAGAATGGTGAAAAGAGGATGCCGGTCAAGCGTGGTGTTCCACAAGGATCAGTGTTGGGACCCATCCTGTGGCTCACGGCCTACGACTCGGACCTTCGATGCTCAATGCCCCCGGGCACAGGCATGGTGTATTACGCTGGCGATACCTTGGTCCTGACCGGTGAACGTTGGTGGAACGAGGCTCTGAGCCTCACGGAGGCCGCCGTGGCATGCGCAGTACGCGCCATTCAGAGGCTCGGCTTGAGCGTGTCGCCAGCCAAGTCCGAGGCCTTGTGGTTCTCCAATCACCACCGTAGAGGAACTCCTCCTCCCGGACTGTGCGTAAACATCAACGGAGAAGTCCCGGTGAGATGCCAGATGAAATACCTGGGTTTCACTATCGACAGCCGATGGACGTTCGGACCGCATTTCGAGTTCCTGGTCCCCAGGGTGACAGCCGCAGCCAACGCCTTATGCGGCTTACTGCCGAACATCGGGGGAGTAGGAGTCTGAGTCCGCCGACACTACGAGGGAGTGGTTCGGTTGCGAGTCCTTTACGGTGGCCTCCTGTGTTGGCCAAAGACCTGATGCACCTAAGACCTGCTAAGGATTCGGCGGGAGGTGACTTCCATCTGTCACCACTACGAGAAGGAGGAAGATACGGCGCAACACACGCTGGGAACGTGGCCTCCTCTCGTTCGGTAAACACGACCGGGGATCAAAAAACAAGTTCGAGGAGACACCTGGAGTTCGACGAGGACATCGCCGAGATTATCGGAGAGGTCCGGGCACACGGAGAAGCGATTAAGGGAGCAACACCACCCAGCGGAAAAGCGATCCGAATCGTCAAGGACGAAATCCTGAAAGGCGACAGGATCCTCAGGCTCACGGAAAAGCTATCGGAGGAGGAGAAGGCGTTTAGGCCAACGAGAAGCTTGGCCAGAAGCCCGTCGAAGACCACGAGGGACGAGGTAACCAACGCATCTGAGCTAGACACGCCGGCGGAAATGTCGGACAGTGGTAGCGAAGTAACGAGAGTCAGAACAAGAGAACACCTCAGGAGGAAGGCCATGATTAATAGAACGATGGCAGAAAACAAGGGCGGCGATGGTGACAATATCATCATCAAAGTCAGCGAGTGGCGATGACGGACATCATTCAGGAGGCCTTCCTCGACATAAAGAGGCTGACCGACAGGCTGTACCTCACGTCGAAAAAGGACGCCGAGGTTAAGAAAAGGAGAGACGCCCTTACCGATAAAGCGAGCAAGCTGTTTGAGATGCTCGACAAGGTGAGGAGCAAGAAGAGCGAAAGGATGGTCAGAGCCACCAGGACGACGATCGCCCCTGAGAGCAGCGACGAGAAGAATGGGAAGAGGAAGGAGATCTCGCCCATCGAAGGGAAAGGCGAAAGTAAAAGGAAGAGAGCGGCGTACGGGGGAGTCTCCTACGCCGAAGTCTGCGCCGACGATTGTTCGGCAAAAACGACGACGTACTGCACGGACAGCGATGGAAGAGAAGGGTGGTCCGTCGTATGCGCGCGTAGAGAGAAGAAAAAGGATAGCCCGAAGCCAGGTAGAAGGGCTAACGTAGATAGGGCGGCCGCGGACAGGCCAAAGCTGCCGGGGGGGGGGCGGAGAGGCCGAAGAGGCCGAAGACAGCGCGCAACAGGCTCGAAGCTATCCTCGTCAAAGTGGGGCAGGACAAGGAATGGATCCAAGTCTACAAGGAGTTGATGGGGGCGAGGGAGGCCCTAAAGGAGAGCATCGGGATCAGAAGGACTAGATCGGGAGATATACTGGTCGAAATGAAGGCGGGCATCGACATCCGAAAGATCGCGGCGGACCTCAACACGGCGCTGGGCGACAGGGTGACAGCGTCACCAATGCGCGACAAGACAGCCGTTGAGATCAAGGAAATTGATGGAGGAATTAATCATGGAGCTGGGTGAACAGCTCGGGATTAGAGAGAGCAGCGAAGTTCGAGTGAGAACCCTGAGAATGGCGCCGTGGGGCACGCAGTCGGCCATAGCAACCCTACCGAAGGCGTATCTCCCGAAAGACGGGTCGAGCCGGAAAATCAGAACTGGCTTGACCATAGCAACGATAAGGGTACTGCCCAACGTTATAGAATGCTATAGGTGTTACATGTTCGGATACATAGCAAATAAATGTACGGCGGTAAGCCCGGGGAAGGAGTTATGTCGGAAGTGTGGAGGCAAGGACCACACGATAAGCACCTGCACGAACGCGCCGTGCTGCTCCATCTGCAGCAAGGAGACAGGAGTCAGGTTCGATCACGTGACCGAGTCGCTGACCTGCCCAGGCTACAGAAGGTTAATAAGGCGGAACATTCAGGGTCCTTCAAATTAACTTCAACAGATGCAAGTTGGCGCAGGACCTGATGCACCAACTCGCGATAAAGCTCAGACCGGACGTTGTAGTAATATCCGAGCCAAACAGGCAGCTCCCATATTGGTTCAACGATGCCAAAGGAGACGCGTCTATATGGGTGACCCACTTCAACGGTGAACTCCCCGACGAGACCACGTTGGTCAAGAAGAACGGGATGGTGGGTGTTCGCGCTGACGACGTCTTCTATGTCAGCGGATACTGCTCGCCCAACATCGAGATGTATACGAATGCGCTGGCATCGGTGATCAAGGAAGGTACGAGGAGACACGACAGGGTCGTCGTGGCTGGCGACTTTAACGCAAAATCGACCTGCTGGGGAGGAACCACCACGGACAAAAGAGGGAGAGTCTTGATAGAGACGCTGTGCGATTACGGCGTGTTTCCGTTGAGACTCGCGGAGAAATACACTTTCCGCAGGGATAACGAGATAACGGGATAACGAGTTGCCCCGACATTATGAGCGTATCGAGCAGGGTTGACGAGACACACGTGCAAAGCGTGGTCTTGGACAGCTACTCGGCCTCTGACCACCGATACGTTCTGCGCGAGTTCAGGTCGAGGAAGATCAGAAGTGCGGCGAAGTTCTTCAGGTACGTGACCAAAGACTTAGCGATAGAGGACTTCCTATCCAAGTTCGACGACACGCTGAGAGATGCGGAATCCACCAGCAGGGCCGAGTCCTTGCAAAAGCGCATCGTGGGAACGTGCGATGGGATGTTACGGAGGGCGGGCTGCGCGACCAATAGGAAGTACGCCAACTATTGGTGGAACGCCAAGATCGCGGAACTCAGAGCGCAGACCCACAAAGCATTGAGGAGGGTGACGAGGGCGAGAAAGACGGACCAAGGAGACACCGATCCGCTCGTCAGTGCCTACAAGGGTCTCAGGAAACAACTCAAGGAGGAGATCGCCCAAGGCAAAGCAAGAGCTTAGGCGGATTATTGTAAGATCCTAGAGAGCGACCCTTGGGGCAAACCCTATCGCACGGTCATGAACAGGTGCAAGGGCAAGGAACCGGCGAATGATATGCCGATCAGCATGGTGAATGAGGTCCTGAACAGGCTGTTCACCATAGGGCACGGACCTTCCCGTTACGAGGGCGGCGAGGAAGATGCACCGGACGAAAATGGCAGCGGCAACACCGCCATCGATCAGGGCGAGGTCGTCGACATCGCCAGAAGAACGAACACCAAGAGGGCCGCAGTAGTGGACGGTGTCCCGGGCGAGATCGCGAAGCTGATAGCGAGCCGTAGGAGCGAGCTCGTGGCCAGCGCGATGAACGACATCACCGACTCAGGGCGGATCCTCGAATGCTGGAAGACGGCCAGAGTGGTGCCGATATACATAAAGGTAAGGCGGCTGAGAGAAACGTAGGAAAAAACCAGGATCCACAAGACCAGGCTCGGCCGGGACGACGGTGGCGCTCTGAAGGAAGAGTTGGAGGCGATCCAGAGGAAGGCGTACGAAGAATGGCAAAAGGAGTGGTTCGGCTACAAGAAGGAGAACTTCACCAGGACGTTGATACCGAACGCGCTCCTATTTCCCAAGAAGAAGATGGACATCGATCATCACACCATGCAGCTGCTAACTGGCCATGGGATCTTCGGTGTCTACAGAAAGAGAATAGGCAAGACCAACGACGCCAAATGTCTGCACGGAGAAAAGGATCTAACTGGAGAACGGCCTCGGCGAGAGGATTGGCGTAGAAAATCTCATGGCCACGGTGACCGCCAAGGACGAGAACTGGAACAAATTCAGACAGTTCTCCAAGACCGTCATGTGCCATAGGAGGGAGAAGGAGACGGAAATGGAATTGGCCGCGAGGAGGACGAGCACAACAGCTACGCCAATCGCAAGGACTACGCCGAGCACAGCAACCACGCAAAGCGCAACCACAACGCGAGGAAGAGGAAGCAGTTCCGCACGACAACTACGCGGCACTGAAAAAGGCCAAAGGAGCATATGAAATGGCTGAAGGAGGGACGACTCTAGAGGCGCACTGAAGAGGAGATACACGGGTCAAGACACGGCTATCCCGATGAATGCCGAACGGTTTTTCCGGGGTAGCACGACCAGGAAGCAGTGGAGGAATGAGGGGGGTTTTTAGTGGGTATGGCGACAACAACTGCCGAGTCCCACATAACCCGGTGACACGGGTCACTGGGTATGCGTAAGAGCATCTTCCCCTCCTCGCGCACAAAAAAAAAGGTTCGCCGCCGTTGGGCCCCGAAGGTGCTGGTATGGCATTGCACTCTTCACGCCCACCAGTGCCATGTGCCAACTCCTCCTCCGTGTCGATGGGGCCTGGTAAACACTGGCTTACCAGTGGCTAACGGAGCAATGACTATCTCAAACACCCTTCTTCTCTCCCGTCCCTTTGTCGCAATCCCTTCCTACGAGCAGCGACCGGAGGCTCCGGAGGAAGATGCCCATTGGACAAGGATGGCGACGTGGGCTAGAAACTCACCCTTCCCGAGGAAGAGAATAGGGAGACAACGTGGCTTCAAACCCACACGCGAGGGAGATCCGATAGCAACCTACCGGATCCGCGTCAAGGTTCTGGCTCGGGAACGGACATGATTGGGTCCTGGCCGCGAAGACAGGAGGGAGCATCTTACCGAGGAGCCTGGAGGTCACGGCTCTCCCTTCTTTCTCCCTCTTCTCCTTTCCCATATCACCGTACTTCCAATCCCTCAGGGGCTGCGGACTTGCTGGTGAGGAACTGGCAGAGCAGCTGAGAACAGCCACTTCGGCGGACGTATGGCGGAAGTGCTCCGACAAACCGCAGATGTGTATGGGGTTGCCGAAACATCTCGCAACCTCAAAGATAGTAAATTCGAAGCGCCTTATCATGAGTGACCGTCGGGGTAGCATCCAGTCACTCCACCCATTCTCAGAAACATATGATAAGTATGACCAAACTTTTTCCCCACTCCAACCAATAAAGAGTATAAATACTCCTGCCAAAATCATCCAAGTCAGTCTGAATAGGTCCGAACCAGCCTGAATATTAAAAGTCTGACCATAAATGTTGGAATTGTGACGCTAACCCGGATGTCGCCGAGTATGTCTTATTAAGTGTCCGAGATGGGCAGTTCAGCGCACCATGCTAGAGAACATGACAGGGATATTTTTACCAAATTCCTTTCATCGTAGCACGTACTCCTTGAAATAACTTAATTCTTTCCTGAGATGTTTTTTTTCATACAATGGTAATAAAGGCAGATATGCATTTAAATGATCTCATTTAACCGAGACACCCTATATATACACATACATATGATAAATATTACTTGTCAAATAATTTTTGTCGCTTTAGCACGACTGTGCGTTTTCGATATCTTTGAAAATACGTTAAAAATCACAAAGTTGCAAAATCTTTTTTAAGATCTATTTCAATACCAAAATATGTTATTAATGCTGCTAAATATAAAAACACTCTTACTGCGTGTTTAGGCGAAGGATAAATTCACTTCACAACAATGAAATACGACAAACAAAAGTGGTCGAATATCTGGGACTATACCTGAGCTCAAAATTAAATAGCTCGTATAAAAACACTAACAATAGTTAGTAGGCTGAGAAAGAAACAACCGCAAGCTCTAAAATGATCGAAATTTCCATAAAATTGTGTAAATTTTTCAGTAAAATCTCATAATTATTTCATTCTAGTGACAAATTTGCGTATGATGCCATTTTGGAAAAACCATGAAAGAGACATATATGTAAAAATGGTCTTAATAGCTTTCACAGAAGCAATCAAAGATGATAATTTGATTTATGAACACGATAACGCCCCGGTTCACACATCGAGACACACGAAAGACACACGAAATGCATGGTCGGCTTGTTCCTCGGATTTGAATCCCATAGAAAGTTTACGACAATTGCAGGCAATATAATTTCATTAATGATTTATCAAACGTGGCAAACGAAGCGTGAACGTCTGTTGAAAAAAAAGGTTACAAAATTTGATTTTATCAATGCCAAATTGCATTTTTTGTATATTTGGAAAAAATTGGTAATTATGATATACAAACTGTATAATAATGTGGAAACAGCGAATAAACTATCGTTAATTTTGGTTTTATTTATTCAAAAAGCTTTATAGGCTTATTTATTTCAAGGACTTTATAGAAATTTCGCATTTTATTGTCTGTTAAATTATATTTTCAAATTCACGTTTCTTAAAAGAAATGTTATTTTTATTGTTGCAACTGAAATATATGTTTCATTTCTAATATTCAGAAAACGTTATCGCACACAAGCTGGTCATTCGAATGGAATAATTGCAAGATTTTATCAATATAATACATGCAGTGGCTTTATGGAAACATCGGTCACTCAAATGTAGAAACGCAAGCTCAAATATGAATATCTATAATAATGCTAATACCATTGGATTAGCAGCCACACGCTGCTCTTAATTATCATTAAGAATAAATCGTTAGAATTTTTATGTAGACGGCGTACGCCACAATGCATTTTACATATTAATAGGTATCATTAAAGTATTCAAATTATACGTGTCTCCGCTCCTACTTGAGATACCCTGACAATTAAAAATGGCAATTATATGTACTCCGTTTTCGATGACATATACAGCTGTAAATATCGTAAATTCGACTCTTATTAGACGTCGGTCAATAAGACGTTATTTAAATGTCCTTATTTGACTGTTACGATCAAGGATCAAATCCAAACAAAAATTCCCGCTACCTTTCCCGATCGTCGCCCAGTTTCTAAAGTTAATTTCATAGTAGGATACTCGCGGCGCAATTTTGTATTTTCTGAGTTCGTCGGCCTGTTAGGAAGGTGTTACATTTACACTGTACATGTGAATGTGTGTGTAAGCGTCGGAGGGCGTCCAGGCTTTAGTTGGGACAAAAGACGATAGGCAGTCGTTTAGAAGCATCTGGAAGAGTCAGTTGACAACAAGCGAGCGTGCGAGTAGGTTTACAAGGTCTTCAGAGTATAAGTGATATGTATAACTGTCGTTCTGAAGTAAAGTAAACTATTTGTATTTCCAATCCCTGCTATATCTTTACAATATTTCGCATTACGGATATTGCAAATAGTGTGAAAGACAACGGAGAAAGAAACAAAGTTTGTAAACCGATTTTTAATTATTTTAGATACGAGTTTTTAAAGAAATTTGTAATGTGAAAAAATTAAACTCTTGCTAAAATTTAGAGACAAACGGTCATTTAACATTAGATGTTCTTAAAGCTCTCCATCAAGGTATTACAGTTTTTTTATCACTTTGCTTTCAAAATTTTTACGTATCTCATTTCCTAGTAAGATAATTTACGATTGAAAAATTACAGATACGACTTGGAAATTATAGACTTCTATCTGATTTTAATTATCGTACGTCATATGACGAATTAATTCACGCAGAAAGGATATTAGATTAAAACTCATATTTACAAAATTGCCAAATTTATTTCCTTTTAAAAGAAGTTTACTTTGAAATCAAAAATAAACTTCAAATCATCGATTACTTATTCAACTGTGTTGTTGATGATTCCATTAAAATTTACTTATCTACTTATGTATCTCATTCTGTTGCAGAAGAAGCGATTACCTCGTTCACTCATTTGTATTTGATAATGGAAACCATAATAAATGATGCTAATTAAAAATCTGAATTTTTGCAATTTGAAAATCAGAAACACATCTTATGCAAATTAAAATACATTAGTATTTAATTGAATATACAGTATTTAGCATTTTATATTATTTTATTATTTCACATTATTTTTAACATTATTTACACGCATTTATGGCCGAGATNGTGAAAACTATAAATAATGGTCAGTTAGAGATGCACGCAGATATAACTTCTAAATGTGCGAATTAAAAACTTTTAATAGAAACTAAATTTTCAATGAGTTTTCTTAATTTGACCTTCCTTAAAACATTAATTTTTATATGTATTTAACTTACCTTTTTCAATATGTTAAAAAGAGTATTATTAATTTATTTGTCTCAGTTTATTTATTCATTTTCATTTTCGTATTTTTACTTCTTATATTTTTATTATTAATTCTATTTCACGAAAGTGAAGATTTTAATAATAACTTTTCAGAGAATGTCAAAGCATGTTTCGTTGTTTTATTATTAATATTATTAAAAATTACTTGTTATTGTTTGAAAATTTAATATTTTTGTTTAATATTTTGATATTAGCTTTTTGGGATAAGCAGTCGTGTTTGGACTTATGTTTCTGTTGTTTCATTAATTATTATGCATAAAAATACGAATGTTACCGAGTACCGAAAAAGTTTGAATTCGACTCCGGTTGAATATCTCGTACATCGAAACGTTGTCAATGCCCCGAGGCGAAACAACAATACGAGTCACTCTCGTTTCGAATCGTCTTATGACCCATGAGCCGCTGCAGAACAAAGGAAAAGATAGGCATTCCGAGAATTCAAAAGTTCCCAGTTTTGAGAATCTGAAGATTTTACAGTGCTTCCGATTGCAATTCCAATTGCAAATATCTATCTGTATATAAGTGTATCTGTATAAAAAAATTTAAGAAGTAAAAGGCTGGTACGCGGAGAAAGTATAATGTACTGTAATATCTTTATATGTCTTTAAACTGTAATAGGAGATGCAAGGTGCAATAAATAATACATAATACAGTACTGTTGTCTCGTCGGAGACACAAGAAATCACGAAACCGATAGATCGCCGGTGATCTTGTCACGTAATAAATGACGAGATGTTATAAAAAGGCGAATGAACAATAGCCCATTCGTATACTTTATTAACTGCAGAATACAGACTGACTTACTGACTAAAGGACTGGGGTTTTTATCTCTTCATTATGATTCACATATCTTACGGGTGGGAGACCGGCTATCGTCTTTCCTCATCGCTATCGCATGACTAGGTGTTATCGACATTGGTCCCCTCGGCGATCGTCAATGCCATGCTGAGGGGGCACCAGGAGTATCTCGCCGTCCGCTCCTTTTGCGAGCAAGTCATGCTCGCGAAGGAGCGCGCCGAGAGAGAGCGGAAGAGGAGACAGGATCCATCAAGAACGTCGTCACGCCGAGGAGGATCTGGGTCCCTCCTCGGACTTGCACGACGGTTCGGGCAGCGCGGCGTTGGGAGGCGTGGCCCCTCTTAACGGCCTCATCACGAAGCAAGATTGACTTCCAAAACAAGAAGAAGACGAGGATGTGCTCCGGTAGTAATTTGCAAAAGGCCCCGGGGCACTCTTACCATACGTCAGGATGACCACCGTGGGGTTTTAGTCGGTTTGAGTCCGACACTCCCCCGTCCGGGCAGCGGGGCGTCCGTGAGGATTTCCCCACGTTAAAAAAAAAAAAAGTGTTATCGACATATCCGATGTCCGCAGATGCCTGGCTTTTGGGTGGCGTTACAATCTCCTCACGTCGCAATTCGAACGTTTCACAAATGAGGTAACGAAATTGAACTTTGTGTATGATAATGGAATTTATTGTATAAATCCAACAGAGTGGCGGTTCAAAGTGTTACAACAGAATGATTTCAAACGCTAATTTAGAAGGGTTTTTATATTGAGGTTTTAGTCCCTTTGGAGGGGTTATCGTCGGGTGTGTATCAGAGGCGGCTATTTCGTTACTGTTTGGTTATTGTTTCGATAGCTGTGGTATGCAGGATGTTTCGTCTATCCGATTACTGGGTAGGTGGCCTTCTTGAATGTGTGACACTGTTGACAATTATAAACTCAAACACATTTTCTGTTATATTTTCTGAATATTCTCAAGAAATCACTGGTCATGTCTTGACACGTTAAATGAAATTGTTTTAAATTGAAGGGTAAATTGAAGATTATAGGATATCAGAAGATGTTACACAGTGAATTTGTGGCGGATCAAGCAGCCACGGTCGCCAAAATGGCCGAGGAACGAAACGACGACGGCACAAACCTCCCACGGCAACACCAGGCTGGTGATCGCCACCAGAGGGCCAACGGCGATTGGACGAATTTCTCGCTAGTGGTCGAATTGGATCCGCATTAGAATATATACCGCAATTAGTGAGACGCCCTCTGCGTCTGAGGCAGGGACTACCGGGCATAGCCTTACTGACGAGTCCGCCGATAGTCCCGGGACGAAACGCGACGAGCGAACTTTCTTCTTTAGGAACCATGTACGAGGATCGGCCGACAACAACACAACCGTGGAAGCGGGATCAACCGATCCCCTTCAAATTATTGCTCTTAATAACCAGAAAAGTGACTTTCTGTGAGAAATTCTAGTATGTATAGTTTACGATCAGGAGAGGCCTATAGAAGATATCGTGAAACTTAAAAAAAGGATAAAATCCACGCGGGCGGCTATCAAAACGAAATTTTAGCACATTTACTTATCACGTTCAAAAAGTCTACGTTGTACAGACGTGTGTTTACAAGTGTGCGAACGTGTAATGAACATCTTACATTCTAACATTTATGCACATACTATATCTTTTATACGGAGTTCTGCATTTGTCGATGATTTTTGCCAACTTGCTGATAGAAAGTCAACTATTACAACGCAAGTGGGTATATAAAATTATCGTACGCATCTTGATATATATACATTGAACAGTTAGACTAATAGGAAGCCGTAGATACTGTACACGCTTGCTTGTTTTATTTACACAACCATATTCCTCTTTTCTCTTATTTCCTCTTTGGTGATAGACGAAAATTATACTATCATTTCTCATAGAATCTTCATTTAATGCACTAGAATAATATATAAATATTCAATTTTACTCATTTTACAGTGCATAAAAAATTGTACACTGTAAAAGTCAAATTTATGATATTCTAAAACTGCATTGCGATTCTCAACATAATTCAAAATTAATTAAAATACAAAAATCTTATCCGTTGTTTCATTTACGTTTCGTCCAAAAGAACAAATACGCGAGGATTTTCGTAGGTAATTTTATGACATACACTTTCGGACACAAGAAGCTGTTTTAGAATCAGGACATTAATATTTATGACGCCTTCTTTCCAATAATTGTAATAATGCATCTCATTTTCTATGTTCATCGTGTGCTCAATAGTCGAGCGTGTTATAAACACGAGCATTTCCGGAATATCATTGGCAAAGTGCCCCTTCGCTACGGACGGCTACTCCGGCGCGGTACTCCCGTTGAACGAGCCGCCACGCCAAAACAGTGCAGGTTGCGCGAGGAAGATCGTCAGCGGCCACGTTTACGCCTCACTGCAAACCAAGCTGCTTTGGCGGTGTTTTTCGAAGAAAAAACTTTCCTCGAAACAGGGTATTTATAACTTCATAACACACTCACTTTTAATTACAATTTGGAAACAAATAACATTATAGAATATAATAATATAATAATATAGAATATAATAATGTAATATCATATAATTGTATGATACGAATAGCTTTTAATAATGGTATTGCGTGTAGTATTTTTCGAAACATGGTGTTACACACAGGCCAACATCATAAATCTGGCACTGGTATCGCGATTCGCTCCAACAGTTCCATCAATCGATTATAATCGACAACACACTTCGGTCTTTTAATCATCTTTTGCGTGCGATAAAGACGTTTCGTGTTAATAAATTTTTCATTGTGGAAAGAGGACAACATATATAATGTCCTCTCGTCACACCATTTTATAGCTAATAAAAGGCTTGAGGATGTACAATACTCGTATGTACAATACGCGGCATCTTATGCAGGCGACTGTAGCCGCCCGTAGTAACGAAAGGGCTAGTCCAATCGGTCGTGACATCAACCACATCTCAATCTACATCAGAGACCGGGCCGCGCTTCGGAACCGATGGGCTGATGACAGAAATAAATATGTGGCGGCACTCGGCGACAAAGTATGTCGGCGAAGCGAAGTGTCTAATGAACCCACAATATGCCAACGGTCCTTTCGCCGAATATTCGAAAACGCCTAACAAACGTGTGGATAGTGGGGATATTGAAGGATGACAAAGAAAAAGAAACAGATCAATTCAAAAGAAAAATTGTAAAAGCTTCGGTCTTAAAAAGTCGCTCCTTGACTTCGGAAGTCAAGTGTAAATCAAGTGTGAAGAAATAAATTCTGTCTTTTCATTTCTTTATGTTTTCTTTTTATCTTTTATTTTTCGTCTTCGATTTTTCCTTCCTTTTTTTATTATTTTACGTGACACGGTCGATGACCATCCGCGAGAATTGCTGCGATCCATAAGCCGAATTTGCTCCCTTTCACTTTGGGATATTCATCGAAAGTTTCATTCGCGTTCCATCCAAAGTGATCATCCAAAGAGAAAAATGCACAGGGTAGAACCAAATTCTACTTTTGGTGAGTTGACTAGTAATGGAACGGCATTGACTGATACAAACATTATATTTTATAATGTGTGCGTATGTTATATACGTATTTGGACGAACTGTTATTAAATAGGTTTTGAAGTTCGATATTTAATTGATTCACACAGATTCAGTTTTTATATTCTGTATTTCACCACCATGTATAGCCATATGAAGACACAGGATACACTCAGATAATTAATACGTGGCGGACGGCAAAACCAAAGAGCGTCGTCAGAAATCGTACCAACTTTGCATGTAGGAACTAGTGATCATACGAACCTAATATTTTCTTCAACACGAACAGTTTGCATTTCTATGTCACACGCCGCACAAGATGAATATCGACAAATCACAGTTCTAAATTTTTGCAAATTAATGAATATAATTGTTATTAATATTTGTTTATATCAAGCACTTTCTACGGATAAGGGAAATAAACAAAATAAATCAAATTTGAGATGTTATTCTAAATAAGAAACACGTAACAAGCATATATATTACTTTTAGTATGCTAAAAATGACTTCTAGCGTAATGATAATTGTCAGGCAGTTTTGGAGACCAGTGGTTCATCCAGTGCAACCATCTAATGAACTGGTCCTGAGTGATACTCGTCATGGCTGAACTTCAGGAACAAACTTGCAAAGTTTGTGCAATATATAAGTTGTATACAGCAGACGTTCTAAAAGAAACAAATTCAAAATTTCAATGGAAAAATGCCGGCCCTTTAAAGATTAATGAAGATGCACTAGAAAAATTGAGTGAAAGAGCAGAAGATTCTCAAATCAAAAGTGAATCGCGTACTTTGCGTGAGAATGAAATTAATTTTGAATTTATTTCGTCCACAATTATTTGGCATGAATTATTGTTTGCTATCTCTAGTGTTAGCAAAAGTTTACAGAAAATCGAAACTTTGATTTCACCTATGATCTGAGTTTAGCCATACATCTCCTAAAAGGATTAAATAATTTTTTAACAAATTTTCAAAATAATAATTATTTTGGAACAAGGATAGTGGAAATACATAAACATTTTGTTAATAACGACGTGGGTATACTGATAAGAACTAATATCAGGAGAATATCTGAATGTCTTAAAAAGCTTTTTAGAAATTTTGAATCGTGGGGTGAAATAAGTTTACATTTTTATTTATTCGAAAGTTTGTTTGTATTATTTATTGTATTCGTTTTAATATATGAAATAAAATAACGAATGAGAAATGATAGAAAATAATGAATAGGAAATGTTCAGAAAAATGTAATGCTTCTTTGATCTTACAAAGACAAACTTTAACATTGTACTTTTAGTTTCTAATCTAAAAAATTCTCTGCCGTATTTAGTTTCTAAGGCATTAAATACCCATATCACTATCGTTCGTCTTCGGAATATCTATGTATTCGTATTATTCTTATTCTAAAGTAGCTGTTATAGCAAAAGGAGGGCCATTCAAAATAAAACAAAACTGTAAATCATAAAATCATATCGTCACATCTTAATTACCGAGAAACAGAAGAAAATGAAATAAAAGTTTCAAAATGTAACCAAAGCTTGATAGTAAAAAATGCCTTTCTGGACACTAAGAGCGCAATCGCGCTGTATGCGTGTCAATGCATGTGTAGTCATTATCGAGATGCTTCCACCGCCATGTGAGTTGACGTCCGCGGTTCGGCTAGCGAAAAAAGGAAGAAACCGTAAAACTAAAGGATCGTTCAAAATTGGCACTTTATACGTTCGTTCAAGTTTGTATTACAAGATTGCGACATTAATTACACTATGTAACGTAGATATTAGTCTATGTTCATTATTTACTGAAACTATAGAAAGACTGACTAAACTTCGATTTCAATGATTTTTGCGTATGTCGTGCAAATTTTGAACAATTTTTTCCTATACATACAAGGACTGAACTTGCTTAATTTCCGAGATATTCGCAAAAAGCTGCCGGTATTGCTTAAGTGAATTCTGCCTATAGTTATGCGTCCGTGCAACATATGCGTCGGTTACTACCGGATACAATATTTTGTTCATTTTATTCGTGCGTGTTATCGAAATTCACGATGAATCTCTGTTTTCTTAAAATGGAATATAGTGATTGCAGACATACTTCTATCTTTATTTAATCGTTTGGGTTGAGGTCTCATTTGAATATCTAACTATTAGGTCATCCCATAAGTTCGTGCCGACTTTTGTGTATACATTTCATGTGTCGATTTATAAACATACGGCGATAAGGGACCAATGCGCTTGAGCTTAGCTGATCGAGAACAGGCTAGAACAGATTTTCGTGGGTATAAGATCGTAATATAGCGAACACAGTGACTTCTAACAGTAAAAAATCATGAGTGAAATGCGTATCCATTTTCGACATCTCATGTTATATGAATTTCGGAAAGGAAGTTCTGTAACAATTGCCACGCAAAACATATGTGCTGTTTACGGAGAAAATGCGTTTTCATCTCGCACCTGTAGGAAGTGGTTCCAACGTTTTAGAGCTGGGAATTTCTGTTTAGAGGACGAGGAACGCTCCGGGCGTCCTCCTCGGACAGACGAAGATAAAAATCGGGATCTTGTTGAAAAATCACGGTTTGACGGTTCAAGAGATGTCAAATGTTCTGAAAATACCTAAGACAACGATAAATAGGTGTTTAAAAAAATGGGGATGGAGTCAAAGTTGAACCTTTGGGTACCCCATGAACTTACGGTACGGAACCGTCTTGAACGAACGACAGCGTGCGTGTCGTTACTTGCGCGTAATAAACACGAGCCATTCCTTAAACGCCTGGTAACTGGTGATGAAAAGTGGATACTTTACGAAAACCCTGAACGGAAACGTAGCTGGTCCCAACGAAATCAGCCACCTCAACACTGTGCAAAACCAGGGTTACATCCACGTAAAGTTCTTTCGTGCGTATGGTGGGATTATAAAGGAATACTCTATTTTGAACTTTTATCTAGCGGTGATACCATTAATTCGGACAAATATCGCACTCGGTTAGAAAAATTAAGGGAAGCACTAGCTGAAAAACGACCAGGTTTAGCGAATAGGAACAACGTTATCTTCCATCGCGACAACGCTAGACCGCGTGTCGCGAGAAGCGTTACAAAAAAATTGTCTGAATTTAATTGGGAAATTTTACCACATCCCCCATATTCCCCGGACATTGCCCCATCTGATTACCACCTGTTCAGAGCATTACAACACTTTTTAGTAGGTAAAAAAATTGAAAATATCGACATTCTCAAAAATAGCTTAGAAAATTATTTTAAAGAAAAACAAGAGAACTTTTATCGAGACAGAATAATGACCCTATCAGAAAAATGGGAAGAAGTTGTACAACGAGAGGGGGATTACATTTTTTCATGAAACTGAAAGGTATGTAAACAATCTTAACGTATATAACCGCTCGAAAAACGGCACGAACTTATGGGATGACCTAATATATGTAGAGACGTCCGCTTAAACTCGCTGACTAAGCCCTCTTGTCTTCACGTAGGACATTCGCCGCAAACACACACATCACACACGCACGTGCGCGCGCACACAGGCGCGCACATACACACAGACGCATACACATTCCTTTTGGTCTAAACCAACATATCTCGCAAAAACTGCGCGTGCTCCAAAGCCTACATCAAGGTAATGCAAAAACTGCCTAGTTCAAGTTCACCGTCAAGCCACAGAAACGCGTGTGCTCTGCAAAAACAGAATAAGCCGATAAATAACCGATCAACGAAATAAACTCGATCATTACAAGCGACAATATAAAGGAAATTTATTTCGATATTTCCCTAACAATAAATAATGTCAATGTTTGTGTACATTTATTATACAATTATATTATTTATATAAATGTCTCTTATGGTGTATAATTACATATATTACATATATTTACATATATAATTACATATATTTAAATAATGTAGGAAATATTTTTCCTTTTATTTCTATATTCCAACTGTACGAACACTTTGTTTTTCACTATACGTACGTACATGTATATTAAATGTTATATATACTTTGCATGTATCATGTTTAATCTATGATGTGTGTATAAAGATCTTGTTAAGACGGCTTGTGAAAATTGTATTTACATATCTATTTAATCAATCTTAAAGTACAAATATTATACGTTTATATTCTTATATATTCGTAGAAAGATGTTGGCAGGTACCATGTTGTACTGCTGAATTGTAGCCAATCAACGAACAGTGATGTAAGCAAGTGGAAGTAATAACGGTTGACCGATACGAGGCATCGCACAGTCGTTCCGTGGATTCGCACAAGTTCAGATGTGCGTCGTGTTGAAGGATGCATACAATGTGGATATATATCAGTTAGTAATGAATACTAAACAAAGAATTATAAAGTTAACCTGTTAAATTTTGATAGAAGAGAATGTACAAATACAATGTAACGCTTGACCGACCATTGATTTATTTCAGGTAAGTATTTTATATATGCTTCTATAACTAATGCTTTTGGTTAAGTTATTCTAATATGAAACAGATATGTTCTTTATAATTTAACCTATTTTATTGCGGTATGCCAAATATATCAAACCATATGTATAAATGATAAATAGATGAGATCGTAAATCTAGACGATCTAAACGTAGATCTAGATCGTAGATAAGAAAAATAAGCGTGTAATATATATTAAAATATACGGAATTTATGTTCGTAATTCAATTATATTTTTATTAACTGTGTGGATAGGTTCGTACTTTTTTATTTAATACTAATACACAACTACCTAGGAATATGTACAGAACCGAACAAAATGAAGCAATGAAGTACCTATTTGTGATTATTGGTATTGGCCTACGTGACGATCGATAACGATTAACTTTGCAATTTTCATAGTTCAGTTTGCGATGCGATATATGAAATTTGTTTAATTTCTATCCTTATTGACACAAGATAATAGGTTTCACATTTAGGATGACGCAGATGCTCACCGGTCACGGAGTTTTCGGCAAGTATCTGCTGAGGATCGGGCGGGAGGTGACATCCATCTGTCACCACTGCAGGGAAGAGGAGGACACGGCGCAGCACACGTTGGAGTTTTGCCCGGCGTGGGCGGAACCGCGACGCGTCCTACAGCTCGTCATCGGCGAGAGGTTAGCCCCAG